>WAAD01025847.1:1808-46781 GCA_013389945.1 Fregata magnificens | reverse complement strand
GTTTATTGCAAAGAGAATCCTCGTGAAAAATTCTGTGCACGTTAATCAAACAGTACAACAAGGAAGAGTACTTTTATCATTGCTATGAAGTATACTTTCTGAATGTAACTGAGAAATAAGATTGGGGGGGGGGAGTTTAATGGGATGTCAGAATTTTTTTCCATATATATTTATAACATTTTATTATTTTTCTTCTTTTTATTTTCATTTCAATGGAGTTGTGGAAACTTTCACCAGTGGAGGATCTGATGCAAGGTCAAATATATAGAGTTAGATTTTTAATTGTAAAGCAAGTTGAATTTGATACATAGCACAACCAGGAACTAGAGGAAGCATTTGAACAGGGTGGCACGATTAGAGAGGCCTTTAGGAAGAGCATGCTAGGACAGGTTACAGGATAACTGTAAGGCAGACTGTGGCTCACTTTACAAAGGATGCACTTCGTTCCTGTGATTGACATGGTGCTGGAAATGTGGATCAAAAGTGTGCTGATGCTTTTGTTGCTTGGATCAAGCATCCTACCTGAGGAAAAAAGCCATGGTTTCTTTGGCCTACCTTTAAAACTTAACTCAGAGATATGACTGGAAATGGAAGGTATCTTTAATCTTCTGCAATCTTACAACATAATACAAATCAACCTAACTAGGCTTTCATTTATTCTGCCAAGATCTACTGCTCTGTAAGTCTATAATCTTACAGCTTGTCACAAAAGACATACGGATTTTTTTAAAGTAAAGTAGGGTAGCATTATTATTTAGGCTTCCCTGATGAAAAAAAAAATAGGTGGCTGCAAGAATCAGGAAAACAGACCTCTCCCTTCTTCTGGAAGTAGTTACCTCTGCAGNGTTCCTGCTCTTTCTCTGATTATAATATGAACAGTTATGTGAGACAGGCAATGATGGAAGATGGACTACAGTAGTTAAGGGCAATATACATTAATGTAAAAATGAGATTTGTCAGGAGATGATCTAAATACCTTTCAGACGTTAGTCAGAACTATCGGAAGATTAAGGCCATAGTCCTGCACAGCCTCAATTTCACAGAGAATTTCACCCATAGAGAGTTTAGAGGATTGTCCTAGAGGGTGATTTCTCTTTGATTCCAAATCCATTATCTGACAGAACAGCTAAATAGGTCAGCTTATACCACCCACCAGGCAATGTATTTTTTTTCTTTAAAAAGTAAAGATGCATATTTCCATTAGAGCTTATTATTATGCAGCATTACAAGTTTATTTTCCTGCCTTTATTAGCTCAATGTCAAGCTTAAAATGTAGTTTTACACAAAAGATTAAAAAAGGGTGAACAAAGTTAACAATACTGCAAGAGCAAGGAGCTTATCAATGTTCCTTCTAAGACATTCTGATGGGGAATCACTATGCACAGATGAACTCTGGAGCTCAGCCTAGCTAGATATTGCTCAGCAGAAAGAATAAGGGGCATTTTTTAAAGTTCCAACCGCAATTTTTTTTTTTAAGCAAAGTCCCTACCATTTTTCTGTAGAAAAGATATTTAGGAACGTAGTTCAAGGGTTTGCCGTAAGTATTAAGCCTGCACAGTATTTTCATTTGTGATTTGGGATTTTAACCTCTTGACCTACTGACAATAAAGTAATTGAGTAATTAGCTTGTAACCCATTTGAAATTGGGACATTCCAACTCTGTGAATATGATTCAGATACTTAGGACAAAATACTGGAGCAGAACAGCATGCTAGAAAAGCCCAGCATCACAAGAGCATTCTCAGTTTCTGAAACCAGAGTCCTTCCCAACAAATTTTTTGGACTTCAGAGCATGCTTCACACCGACAAGGGCCATAAGAAGGGATCATAACTTACTCTTTCATATGATCTAAATCTATATATTTCAGAAGACTATTTTAATGCAATGAAACCTTAAGGAACGTGCAACCACAGTTCCTTAAAATAAACTAAAAATATTCCCATTTAAATTTACCATTTACTTGATATTATTGGTGAATTATTACAATAAAATATCCCTACAAAGAAAAGTCCTTTCCAATCAACCACAGGTTTACAGAATGAGAACTAAAAAAAGTTAAACCCCCACTTTCTGTCCCTGCTGAAGTTCAATCCGAATAGATCTGGTTTTACACATGGCTGCAACTGAAAAACATCTATCAAGGGTGTCTGCTGAGGAAACGAGAATCTTAAATCTTTAACAACAAAAATGAATCTAATTAAAAGTTACTTTTTTGCTAAAATATGTAAAATATCAGAATGAATTCACAGTAAGGGTCTCTTTCTTCACTGAGGCACAAGCAGCTCTGTGTTTCCGATGAGCTTAATGCAAGCACATCAGAAGTCACCACCGATTAACTGTCAAACTACCAGATCCTCTGTTGTTTCATAATTCTGTTTATGACCCCATACTGTTGTATAAATTCACAATTAGAAGAAAACCTCCCTTGTAGTAGCCTAAATTTTTCCATCAGCTTTTCAAGAAAGAACTTAAAGAGAGAATGTTAATAAACTTGAATCTTGAAAACAACACTGTGCACAACTCATTCAGAAAAAAACCCTAAATTATAAGCAAAATTGAGGGACACATGGCTTATAGTACACTGCTTTAACTAAGCTGAAGTACTAATTTTGTTACATTATTGCTTACACACCAAAGTCACAGGCTGGCGACATGTCAGTTCTTAATACAACTGAGCATATTTACTCTTGCATTTCTTAACTACTTTGTTTTCGCGGCTGGGAAAAGAAGGGGCAGAATTCTTCCCCAGTGGGGCAGGAAAAGAGTTGTAGATGTTGTTTAAATGCACTAAAGAAGAAAGATGAGTCATGCAGAGAAGACCTAACACTTCTTTCTCCTCCTGTCAGGTGTCAGAGATGCCAATATGTACAAACTGGGCATACATACACACTGAAGTGAAGATGATGAACTAAACATCATTTATGAACTAGTCTCTGATGAAATGATTCAAGCTTACAGCTCACCTTATACAGGGTGTATACACAGGTGTGTGTGGGGGGGGGTGTGTGTGTGTATGTATCTCTATACACAGACACACATATATTACAGGCTGTAGCTTTTTGGATATGCCTGGGCATTTTCCTGCAGTAGCTTTTCCACACAAACGAGACCACGCTCTCTTTTAGCAGCTCCTCTCCTTTCTCATTATAGCTGAGATATTACTCCCTTTCCACTCAAAGCGTTCCAGCTGCTATAGGCTCTCTGTCTCTTTTCACTTTAGGGTGCTACCCTTTTCCATCACTGCCACCCCTCTGGCTGAGTCAATGACCAGAGCTAGGGCAACCAGCAGGGCTGAGATCCAGCCATCCCCTTCTGGAGTGTCCCCCTTCCCTCGTTTAGCTTCTGCTCTGCCTCTGGCTTGCAGCAGTCATTTCTGGCTGAAATCACCAGAGATTTATCTAGCTAATGAACACCACTCGCTTGAATTCCTACCAGGATTTTTTGGGGAGTTCACTAATGACTGTCTCTAGACAACTTTAATTGGCAATGTGACTCCCACACCCCATTTGCTCCCCACCTGAAGCATTTTAAGTAGAAACTTGATGCAAATAGTCTAAACTGAAACAACCCCGTACATCCTCACTTCCAAAGGTCAGAGTTAGAGACCTCTGCCCACTGCACTCTGAATATAACTGACACAGAGCAGCAGTTTTGTTGCCATTTTCTTCAAAAAAGACAGATCTTTTACCACTAACGCATAAACCCATAATGCTTGCAGAAGTGAAAGTTCAAAATTAAAACTACTTTACAGGACAGAACCTAAAAATTTGCTTTGTTTTTTTTTAATAATCTGGTAATAGTGTTCAAGAGTTTAGAGACTACCTTGCTGAAGAAAAAAAATCAGTTAATCGGATCTAGCAGCCTACCTCTGGCAAGGGCCCACACGTACAATTTCTGATGACCCGGAGGGAAGAGTAGCTTATCTAGCCAGCTGCACTAAGTTACGTTGCAGAATATCTTCATAAGCCTAGCAAGAAGACAGTTCATGAAGCATTAGGATTGATATCCCTTGTAATTTTGAATCTTAACAGAATACTGACAAATTATATTTTTGTTCTTTTGGAGCTCCGAATATCAGGTTTAAATAAGAGTCACTAATACAAAATGCGGTCACATTGCTCCTTCTCAGTAATACCCTTCTTCATTTTTAGGGGAAAAATCTTAACACTAGTGCTTAGAATCCTTTAAATTGAAAAAAACCTGGCCCATATCAGTGGTTCTTTCCTCCAGTAAACATCCTTAAAGTTTTTTAGAAAAAGCTTTTTAGCCTTTCATGAGTTCAGAGGAGAAAGGAGGGAAACTGGAACATTTCAAAACCCTACGGAATGCTGAGCAGTCTGTTACAATCCCACATATCCGCTACCTATTCTTCATGAAGCGTCGGGGTGTGAAGGATGGAGATAAAGTCCTTTCCAATGTAATACAACAGGAACCCATGTAAGTTAATGTGTGCTGCAGCATTTACAGATGAGAAAACTGTCACCACACAAGACGCAAATGCAGCGCAAAATTTTTTTGTCTTCCAAAGTGAATGGAAATTTTGGCTGGTTTTAGTCACAGCCTTATATATAAGTGGTTTGGGTTTTTTGGTTTTTTCTTATCCAAATCTACTTCCTTGCTCATTTTAACCAAGAGACTATAAACTTTTAACCTCAATGCAAACCAAGGAGAAGAATTGTTTTGGTTTCTATAATGACCACACCTGGGAATGCCATCCCCAGACTCACTTTGGAATGACAGCCTTTACTCCAGAACGCTACGGTCTAAAGTACAGACTGAAAGCAAGAGCTAGTCAAGATAGACAGGGTCGGAGAAGTGAAAGACAACAAAACAAATTGGGTTTGGCAGAAAAACAGAAGCCTCAATTTGTCATTTGCCTAAGCAATAAAGGACAGCAGTGATAACTCATAAGGGAGGCTTGAAAGGCAGATAAGTACTGACTGACTGGGAGTGCTGCTGCAGTGTGGGAGAGCTATCGGTCCCAGATTAGTCAGGGAGTTTGCAGACCCCAAAGTGTAACTGAGAAATTTTCGTAATCTGTGTGAGTTAGGATATATTTTCATTGCTGTCTCAAGTCATATGTCTACAAATGTTCACGTCCAGCTTTTTCTCCTTTCACACATAAAATCCTTATGTGTGTGTTTATTTGTCCTTTGCACCCAGTCTCTTTCGCAGGTGGGAATACATTTCTAAACCTGAGCTGTGCTACAGGTTTATCTTTCCCTGATATCCAAAACCAAATTGGTAAGTATTCTACAAGGCTGGAAAATCGTCAATCACAGGTTGTCTGGCCACTCATGGAAAGGCTCAGAGACACTAACTGGAATAACTGGAACACTGGTTCTGCATTCCTGCACAAACTTGCAACCCTAAAGCATTAGATCCAGAAGTATTACACTTCCAGTTAACTGTGCAGTACAAGCAGTAAGCACTTAAACTGATACTCTTTTGAGAATAGCTGCTCAGCTCTGACCCTCCTACAGAAAAGGTTTTCGTCTTCACTCTGAGAATAAAAATTCTCAATACATGTGCTACTCCTCAGCATCCTATGACTATAAATAGAGATAAATTATGAAGATTCACAAGTAACATCAATGGCTTCTCACAGTCTTTCAGTGTCACCTTCCTCTCTTTGCATCATCCCTGGCTGCGTTCTGTCTAAATTAAAGTCTGACTCTGCAAACGTTCATTGAAAGAAGGCTCTGCTGAGTCAAGCAGTCCTGGATGGCAATACTTTTGGGATCAGTCCTTTTTAGTCTTAATTTTTACCTGTGTAGAACAGAAGGACTGCCAGATACCAAGTAAAGAGAAGTCTGTTCTGAAGCAGACAAAGCACATAACCAAGCTACTATGAAAGAAATTCAGATCTTCCACTAACATTCTGAGATTCTAGGTAGATTTATACAGCTGTCTTGGCCCATGTGCTTGGCAAAGCTGATAAGCAAAGCCCAATGTGTGCCCCAGCTGCAGCTGAACATAATTCAACTATTCCAATTCAGTGCAAAGTCAAAAGGTGAGCATTGAAAGCAACAGCATTGAAAACAGCTGAGCATCCAAATCTAGAAACCCCTGCAGAAAGTACCTCAAAGCACTTTGAAATACGTGACCCAAACTTCATAATCTTCACCCAAATTCTAAACTGGTGGTTATCAGCTTTGATGACGTTACAGCAAGTTATGCCAGTCGGGAATCTGCTCCACTGCAGCTACATGTTTTGTAATTGCCAAGTCAAAATCTGTGATACATTAAGGTTGTTTTGCAGAACTTCTGCCATACTGTTCTCTTTATGATGCATGATTTTCATTACTCAGTGCCTATGATTTCAACATATGTTTATGGGAACAGCCTGCTATTTATTACACTCAAAGCAGTGCCTCATGCTGCACATCACTGTGACAGGCAATTAGTTCCCACTGAGTAATTAATTATTAATACACATATTTATTTAAGAACTATTCCTAGTAAAAGTTATAATTATTTTTACTCAAAAGATATAACAACACAAGCAATTGCTGCCATTTTGTTTTTAAAAGACTATATATGCAGCCACTCTAAAAAATGACAACGCATCAGGAAAATAATATCTCTTGAATAAAGCCAAACAGCTACCAATTTCTTGTTCAGGTAGGAAAGCCAGTGGGTGATTCCAGGCCTCCTTTAGGAATGAAAGCAAGGACCAAGGAGGGGAAAGAGTTGTGCAGGCAACTCCAGGTAGAACAGTGGAAAGGGATGTACAAAGAAAAACTAAGAAACTTCCGCAGTCTCAAAATTATACTGAAAATACCTCAGTTGCACACAAAATACTCAAGTGCAGGAACAAAGTAGAGCCATCAAGGGAGTCAGCGATGCTGCCAGGCAGCTTGCCGGGTCGCAGCAGGAGGATGCACAGGGGTAGAACCGAGCTCCCCTCCGGAGAGCCAGGGGTGCGGAGCGCTGTCCCTCTGTGGCCGCTGCTGGAAGGTGTCAGAAAACTGCTCCTAGGCCTCAGGCTCAAAATCCATTTGAATGCCAAGTCTAGCAACTGAATTTAAAACATTTTGCACTAAGGCAGGCTAGAAGTAAAACAGTTGGGGAAGAAGGTTAGGAATCGGCTCCCTCCCCGCTCAGCACCCGCTCTCAGCTAGGTGTGGCTCATAAAGCAACCTAGCACACGTGTGGCATGTTGGCAACGGAAGACACGCAGAAGGATGCAGGGCTCATCTTAACCATGTGAAACGAAAGCAACACAATTTCAGCACAGTTCCAGAGGTCAAATTCTCCATCTTTTAACTCCAGTTCTATAGTAGAAATGGAGAGGAAATTACTATTGATTCAGATGGGCGTAAGTGGAAGAAAAATGGGTGCAGATAACTGATCAAAGGTTCTTTATATTTTTTTAATGAGAAGTAGGCTTTTGAAGGAAATCAATAATGCTGATGAAATTTTCCTTCCTTCTGAATCTTTAGTTGGAAAAACCCCTTTCTTAAAGGTTTCAGGTTAACTAAAATTGCAGGGAAAAATATTTCTTTTTGTTCAAAACTATTTGCAAAACATCCAAAGAACATAATATTTGTACATCCATAATGTGCAAAAAAAAAAAATCCATTGCTTTGTCATAATTTTCTTCTTCCAGCACACAAACAAATATATATCTTTTGAAATTTCCTGCAAAACAACTGTCATTTTTAACGTCTTTAGTTAGAGGGCAATTTGTAGAGTTACAGCCTTTCAAATGAGCAGATGTTCTGTTTTCCAGGGGGAAATCATATGGATACTAGAGTAGCTACAGAGGGATAAACTGTTTGTACATAGGCCTGGTTTCTCTTCAGTGTCTCTGTGCCAGCCTACTCTTTCAAGGGCTGGGCTGTAGTGATTGAGGAAGCAAAGATGCCAGACATACCTCCTCTTTATTGATGATAAACACCACAGAGTAGGATTGTGTGATAGGAACAGCTTAACTTTTTCACTTTTGGTTTGCCAGCAATGACATCAACAGTGGCTGAGCTCATATCTGGAAAAGCCACAGGATCATCTTCCTCATGGGAAGGAGCCATAGTGTATCTATGAAGCAGTGGAAGTGACTCTTTCTGAACATCTATCTGAACATCTTTACCTTTTATGCATGTAAAACCAAAATAAAATAAAATGAAACAAAGTCAAATGCCTCCCTGCAGATGTTGCACTCTAATTACATACAGCATCACTTTTCAGCAATACATATTCTTTACAAGCACTAGTAAACTGACAGCACTTCTGCAGAAGACAGATCTCCTCTGTTACGCTATAGCAATGGTGCTTTAAACAACTCCAGCGCAAGTATTTACACCTCCACTGCAAATGTCTTCATGGCTGAAACTACATGCAGAGCTGTTTAAGCACTTGTGAATAGGTGCAAAAATATGTTTTGAGAATTTCTAAGCATGATTACATGAGATACCTGACAAGTCATCTGAAACAATGATCAGGGCATGCCCTGCATTTCAAGAGGTCAGTCTTAACTATCTATCAAGGTTATCCCACTAAATGAATTGCCTAAATAAAGAGACAAAAAGGCTGTCATTAACTAAAAGTGTGATGGCTAAGAAAAATCCTTTAAAGTGGCTTATTTTCTTTTACTGTAACATGAACAAACTAATGCTGCTTCACTTTTCAACAGGCAAATCTTTCCCCTTCATTCAGAAAAGGTTTGATACATCTTAACTAATGTACACTCTTAACATGGCACAGCTTTTCCGAATTTCCCTATATGGACACATGAAGCAGCACCTCACCACCACCACCTCTCCCTCACTGGGGGGCACAGAGGAAATAAAACTGAAAACATTGTCCAAAAAGTGGGTGTTTGCTAAGCTCTTGTATCGCAAACTACCTAGAATGTCCTTCCCTCCTGCATGTATCATCGAAGTTTGTATCACCCCACACCTCTGGGAACCAAACTCAGCAGAGGAATTCCAGTGGACTTTAACATAAGCATTATGTGAAATAATGCCATCACACAATATGCTCCTTAAGTTCATATTTAAGTATATTTTACATTCAGTTTCTTCTTTCCACCATGAGGATTAAAAAGTTGGAGTAATATCTCCAGCTAGCTCAAAAAGCAAACTATCTGTGCTGGTTTTGGCCAGGACAGAGTTAATTTTTCCCATGGTAGCTAGTATGGGGCTATGTTTTGGATTTGTGCTGAAAACTGTGTCGATAACACAGAGATGTTTGTGTTACTGCTGAGCAGTGCTTACACACAGTCAGGGCCTTTTCTGCTTCTCACCCCACCCCACCAGGGAGTAGGCTGGGGGGGCACAAGAAGTTGGGAGGGGACAGGGCTGGGACAGCTGACCCCAACCGACCAAAGGGATATCCCATGCCATAGGGTGTCATGCTCAGCATACAGAGCTGGGGGAAGAAGAAGGAAAGGGGGGTGTTTGGAGTTGCGGCGTTTGTCTTCCCAAGTCACCCAAGTGATGGAGCCCTGCTTTCCTGGAGATGGCTGAACACCTGCCTGCTGATGAGAAGTGGTGAATGAATTCCTTGTTTTGCTTTGCTTGCGTGCGCAGCCTTTGCTTTACCTATCAAACTGTCTGTCTCAACCCATGAGTTTTCTCACTTTTACTCTTCTGATTCTCCCCCCATCCCATGGTGGGGGAGTGACCGAGCGGCTGTGAGGGGCTTAGTTGCCAGCTGGGGTTAAAGCACAACACTATGAGACAAGAATCAAAGCAGAACATAACCTGCACAGACTCCAGCAGCATTTAGCAGTGCTCACCTGACTTGGCTTATGAACCTTTACCTTAAAAAAACTGCAGGTTTCAAATTACCTAGGAAATCTGACGCATCTTTCAGTAACTTTAGCTATCAATTGTCTTTGAAAAATCAGTTACCAACTGTGATTAAGTTACTACTTAAATAAAAAATAAATCAATAGGGGCCAAGTGCTACTCTAAGCTCATGTTCACTCATTGTTGAAAGCTCCTTTAATATTTCTCGAGTTCCTCTTTCTTCTGCTGCTGGTATGTCACAGAAATCATCCTGGCATTGTTAAAAGGTCAAGTTCATTTTAGGAAATCCAAGATGCAAGCAGCTACAGGCTCTCCTGCTGCTATGCATGCCTTTTTTCTGTTCTCCTTTAAAAAAACGTTATTCTATAAAAGTAAAATAAAATTTGTAGTAAGCCTACAATTACTAGCTTCATATGATGCTGTAGTGTGAATATTGTCTACCTATGGTGTGCCACACAAGAAAAAAGGGTAGTGATATTCTTCAGTTCTGATGAGTTTCTGCTGTCAAGTGTGTCTTTAATTCCAGGAAAGTCAACAAAGTCCAACTTTTATTATTGAATTTTTTTTTTTCCCAAGAGCCATTTCATCACATGGGAAAATGGATATTATGCCATATTTATTTCTTATTCAGCTTCTATCACTTTTGAAAGTAAGACATATTTTTCCCCTTGTCTACAATAAAAACAGGCATTTTAAAACAACTTTGTAAGCATTTCAAAAGCACGATTCTTCAAATGGTTTTTTGAGCAGTTCCATTTTCATAGTCACCTTGGACAAATAATGCCAAGCCAAATCTTTTTAGTACTTTTGAGTAAATTAAAAACAAAGTATTTAGGAGAGCTCAGGAGGAAAGAAACAGGAATTCATTAATTAATTTTGACTTAACTGATTTGTGAGTGGTTAAATCAAATGACAGCAGCTTGGAGCCACAGGCTACCAGCTGAGCTAGATATAACAGGAGGAAGCTGAATCAAAAACGTTGAAGCAGCAAAATAAAATGCAGCCAGTGGCACTCCAGGGCAGTGTCCCTGTACATGACAAACTCTATTTGTGACCCAAGATTGTAAGCTTTCAAACCAGCACTAAGCAGAAGATTTAAATGCATGTTGGAAGGCTGCATACCAATAAATCCAATGCAATCAGGCACCAGCTAGGAGACTCCACTTGTCTACCCGGGTGCTGTGCAGGTGCTTGTGACTCCAGCAAGTTCAGTGAACAGCAGAGAGCTGTTGTGGTGGGTTGACCCTGGCTGGATGCCAGGTGCCCACTAAAGCCACTCTATCACTCCCCCTCCTCAACTGGACAGGGGAGAGAAAATACAACGAAAGGCTCGTGGGTTGAGATAAGGACAGGGAGAGATCACTCAGCAGTTACCGTCACGGGCAAGACAGACTTGACTTGGGGAAACTAGCTTAATTTATTAACAATCCAATCAGAGTAGGGTAATGAGAAATAAAAGAAGTCTTAAAACACCTTCCCCCCACCCCTTCCTTCTTCCTGGGCTCAACTTCACTCACGACTATTCTCTACCTTCTCCCCCTGAGCGGCACAGGGGGACGGGGAATGGGGGTTGCGGTCGGTTCATCACACGTTGTTCCTGCCCCTCCTTCCTCCTCAGGGGGAGGACTCCTCACACTCTTCCCCTGGTCCAGCACGGGGTCCCTCCCATGGGAGACAGTCCTCCATGAACTTCTCCAACGTGGGTCCTTCCCACAGGCTTCAGTTCTTCACAAACTGCTCCAGCGTGGGTCCCCTCCACAGGGTGCAGTCCTTCAGGAACAGACTGCTCCAGCGTGGGTCCCCCGCGGGGTCACAAGTCCTGCCAGCAAACCTGCCCCAGCGTGGGCTCCTCCCTCCACGGGTCTGCAAAGTCCTGCCAGGAGCCTGCTCCAGCGTGGGCTTCCTACGGCGTCACAGCCTCCTTCGGGCATCCACCTGCTCTGGTGTGGGGTCCTCCATGGGCTGCAGGTGGATATCTGCTCCACCATGGACCTCCCTGGGCTGCAGGGGGACAGCCTGCCTCACCATGGTCTTCACCATGGGCTGCAGGGGAATCTCTGCTCTGGCACCTGGAGCACCTCCTCCCCCTCCTTCTTCCCTGACCTTGGTGTCTGCAGGGTTATTCCTCCCACATCTTCTCACTCCTCTCTCCAGCTGCCATTGCACAGTTTTCTTGTTCCCCCTTCTTAAATACATTATTCCAGAGGTGCCACCACCATCGCTGATGGGCTCGGCCTTGGCCAGCAGCAGGTCCATCTTGGAGCCAGCTGGCATTGGCTCTATCAGACATGGGGGAGGCTTCTAGGACCTTCTCACAGAAGCCACCCCTGTAGCCCCCCTGCTACCAAAACCTTGCCACACAAACCCAATACAGCTGTGAATGCCTATACTCAAAAGGGATATTTGCTTTCTGCCCTTAGAACTTGACAATCTGCCAGGTAAATGAGCAAACATTACTTTTCCAAACTTAGTAGGTTTACCAACCTCAGATCATAACATAATTCCAAAAATTAACTTAAGGGAAAATAAATCAGAGACATAAAAGGTCTAATTTAATACACATAAACTTTTATGAAGATTAGAAGTATTGTATCATTTGTCAGCATGGACTTTCAACCTTTCAAGCACTTCTTGCCTGTTATTTGCAGGTTAATCTTTTAGGTCTATTTCTCAAAAAACATATTTACAACATAATGAAAACAAAATTCAGACTCTTTCCGGAGGCATCAGAGGAATAATGAGAACATTTCAAATACAGGCTTTGGGAGAACACTTCAATCCCTTTCTCAAAAATAACTCCACAGCAATAACCTGAGGTATCCAGCAGCCATTTGACTAAACTGGGATTTATCAGCCTAAGTAAGGTCTTATGAACCTTAAAAAGAATTCCTTTCTCCACAGAGAGGAATATAAGGAAGTTACAACTGATCTATCCTTTCCTCTGAAAAATCCCTCTGACTTCATGACAATTTTCATAAGAACACTTACAGATTTAATTTGTCATGGTATTTGCCAATAGTCAAAGTGTTCACTGGTGAGGGAGGAAGAAATTTTGTATATCTTGGTTTATTTAAAAAAAAAAAAAAAAAAAAAAAAACCAACCAACACAAAACCAAATCAAAACCTTCCATTAAAAAAAAAAAGGATACTGATACAGGAACTTTTTTTTAGGGTTCTCCAGAGAAAAAATAAAATACAAGCAGTTCCCCAATTAATTATGTTAAATCAGGTAGAACTGAAATATTTATAGTCCTGCCTGAAAACAATGCAATTCTCTGCTTAACTTTGCTCATGTGATTTCTACTTACAGCAACAGTGCAAAGAACACCACCCACCACCAATGAGCCAGAGTATTACCACAGGATTTGAGAATTTTAACAGCTTTCTAGTACATGCCAGTCTCCCATTAGATATGGAGTCTAGAAAGATTAAATCTACCAGCAATAATGTGAAAAAACAGCACCGCTGCTTAAAGCAGCTCTTTACAGGCAATTCGCTATCAGGCATGAGACAATTTAAAAATGTTTTTACATTTCTTTTTTAAAATTTCTTCTCTGAATGTTGGTCAGCACTCAAACATTAGGTCTAAACATAGAGTTCATTATTTAAGGTTGCTAAATGGTGAGCTTCTTATTAGTAATAGTAAATACATAGAATGGACAGGTAGGACCTTTCTTGAAAGCTATGATCACCCCATTAATGCTATGGGAAAAAAAATATAAACATGACCCAGTAAGGTAGGTGGTACTTAATGAGAAGAATGAAGTCTAATATTCAAATATATTTATCAGATGCAGACAACGTGTTCGGAAAATCTTAAGCTTTCAGCTCTGAGAATTAGCTATGCTTTAATAGCATTCAGGGAAACAATGAGCCAACGTAGAAGCTGTCTGTTGAGTCACTGAACGTTGATTCAGTCCGAATGCATTCACCGCAGTGTACTGAGCTACCAGTTGGGAATGAGTGGGAGTTCATTAACATACAGAGAAAGAAACAAGCATGCTGGTGCATTGTATCATCTGTTTCACTGCTTCATATTTTACCTATAGGAATTGTGGCAAATGAATAACTTTTAGGGGACCTTAGCAACAATCAGCAGTCACACTCTGCCTACAAAGAAAACAGCAAATTGGTTTAAAATCACTTCTTAGCATATGCAGTGAAAACCATTACATGCTGTCAACATGTTCAAGTCATTGTGCTAATGAGATGAGACAGGTTGTGTGACAAAGAAAGCAGCATGTTTCTCAGTGGTGAGAAGGAATGAGTCCATTGACCAGTACAGAGAACCTGAGTCCTCAGCTGTTTTCAAATTAGGCACTCTCCCATTTGGCAAGATGCTCATCTCTGTATTTAAGCTTTCTGTTATATTTTAGGTTTGCGGCGTTTTTTTAATCTATGTTTGGCTGAAAAAGAGGGGCATATTCTTTCTGACAGTTGGGGCAGACATCACATGCACTCATCCATACCAATGGGCTAGAAATATCTAGCTAGGCTTTATAGGTCTGTCATCTTACACTAAAGAGTGTCCATGATGATCTTGTGTCTGTTTGATCAACCATCTTAGCTATATTGTCTACTATCAAACAGCTAGCTTTGATAAAGAAAGCAGCCAACCAAACTTTGTAGGCAAGAAAAAACAGTAAATGTCCTTGAAGATTGTGCCCCTTTCATGCTGTGATTAATTAAGCAATTAAAAGTATGATTGGTGCTTTTAAAGATGTCATAAGATACGGCAACTTCCCGTTACCCAGAATAAATTAAGAAAGTATCTTCGGTCTTTTTATAAAGGACTAGAGCTGCAGGACAAAATGTCACATGCCTCAGAAATTGGAGTTTTCTGTTCTCAAATATCACTGCAAAGCAGGATGAGTCAGATGGACATGCCAAAGCTCTGATCATAAATATTTTGACTATTTCTATCTTGCATCAGCAACTCATGTTGCTAGATGAATAGACTGCAGCACTAATGATTTTAGCCCTTCAACACAGAGCTGTACTCCCACAGCTCTAGTGTCTTCTCATCAGCAAAGCCTACATGGAAGTCAACAGGAGTTTTCTCGCTAATGTAAGCTTGTGACCCCAAATCTGATTAAATGTAGGAGAGAACCAGACAAGATAAAAGCTAAGAAACTAGCATAAAACTGAAAAAAAAATAGGACATTTTGAACATAACAAATTTTCTTTAAACTATCGGACTGAACACCTAGTTATACCTCTCGGATATTCTCTCTGCTTTTGAAAAGATAACCCAAATCTCCAGTCACTTAGCTATTAAGCAAAGGCTCAGCAACCTTCACCTGACTTGAGAGGCTTTAGGCTTATAACAGGAAAATCAAACCCTAGTACTTTGTCCTGGCTGCTCTTGAGGTATTTTGAAATTGTGACTTATCCCTCAGACCAAGCATAAACACAATTCTGTCAAGCTATCTTTGGCCACCGACAGATAGGCTGAAGTATTTCAAGCTTTCTAAGTCACTCTTTTCTCACTACTATCTGTTGCAATGACAGTATGTCTCTAGCATATCTTTCAATGAAGAGAACTATAAGGAGAACAAGAGAAAGGGTGCAATATGATCAACAGTTCAAACAAAATTTCATGTCAATCCCACTCCTCTTCCTAGCTATTTCCCTATGCTTACTGCAACTTTGAGAAGGAAATCACTTATTCATCAGGAAGTTCATATTTATTACTTCACCAGCTGATTTAGTTATGTCCCACTAGAGCTTTGAAAATGCTAATTAATAAATTTACCATGGGAAAAAAACCTTCTTGTCCTTATTTCTGGCTTCCTACATAGTTTGCCAATAATCACTATTGCAGATAAGGCACACCTGTTTGCAAACACTATGATGAGGAAGGACAGACTGCAAAAAATCTTCACAATCCATTGCTTTTTATCATTTTATTTTGCAATATGTGTTAAACAGTAAGTGGTTTATACATTGAAAATCAATTATGAAGAATTAAAAAAATAACAGGGCAGGTCATTTAGAAAAAAAATCAGTGACACATATTTAGAATGAACACAATTAATCCATACAACCCACTTAATCCAAAAATGTCATGCAACAAATTGACTGACCATTTTTAAGGTAGGTGGTAGCATATTAACAATATGGATGTGCCAAGTTTACTGGAAACGATTCACTTACCACACAAAAGTGCTACTCTAGCCAGACCATCAGTTAACATGTCAAACATCTATAACTATCTGATGCACTTAAATGGCTTAGGAAAAGTGGAACAGATTCCACATAGTGGAATAATCAATTTTCAGGGGCAGAGAGGCATTCGCTGTGGGCAGCACTTTGTAGTCCTTGTTGAAATGCATAGTTATTCTATAGCTACTTGTATGGAAGAATACTTAGAACCTGTCTGAATGTACATAACAGGATTATTGCTTAAAAGTCCACAGGAAGTCATAGCACAATACAGAGAAAACTTCACAAATACAAAACTAACATCCTCAGCTAGCCGCATCCTTCACGCGACACACTACAAAGTCCCACCATCAGCACTGATTCTTCAGCTTCACCTAGACCGTTACAAGTCTCTGGATTTTTTATTTTGCAAGAGTAGCAGTAGCATCTATTTCCTGGTCCTTGCACCCCTTAATAGCAAATATTCATCTTTCCTATTAAAAAAGTAACAAGTTTCATCTCTCTGTCCTGCAATACTTTATCACCACAAGAGACAGCTATCTGAAATTGCTGCAAAATAAGTGACAGCTCTCTTGGCTCTTGTCACAGTAAAAGAGAGCCAGTCCTGTGAGTATGGTTGAAGAACATATAGTTCTATTCCACATACAGAGCTGGGAATCGGCATGCAATTAAAGCATCTAAAGTTTGCTGGATGGTTTCAATACAGAAAGACTAAAATACAAATAGAAAATAGAAAATGTTCTGTTCAGCATTTTAATACAAATCACATTCCAAATTAGTTCATTAAATGCAGGCTGTGAAACCTAACTTTGATCTGTAAGTCGCTAGAGAAAAGGATAGTAAAGAAAAGCTGTGATAAACAACTAGATTTTCTAGTTTTCTCTCCTTAGAGCGCTCTCAGAAGAGATCCCACCATTCCTTTGGAAGTTCTTTTCTTCCTAACACCTAGTCCATGGATCTGTTCCTAACCATAGATAAAAGGACAAGTTTTCATTAGGGTGCAATTAGGCATGCAACTCCATTACTATTAACAATGTAATGAAGAATAATAAGGCAGAAATAAGAACATTAACATTTTTTTGAGGTAACAGATCATTCTTAATGGAAACCGTGTGCCTCAATTCCCTATACATGGTAATACAAATGTAGCTCATTTTGTCAGCTCATGAGGAGAAAAAGGACAAACCTAAAAAAAAAAAAACAACCAGACACTCCATCCCACCCTGCCCACAGCTAACCAAAGCAAGAATGAAATGTTGGCTTTCTGAAAATCAGTGGGAATTTTCCTTTTCCTTCACTTGCGGAAAACTTCAGCTCATTACTACTTATTTACTGATTTCAAATATTTTAGTATGTACAGATTCACATACAAATCTCTACTATCCAGAAACATGCCAGAAATGTGAAAGTAATCTTGGTCATAGCTAAAATAAGAGTTAATCCAATATCAAATAAAGAGGATGAGTATTTTTCTATTGACTTCAGGAGATTTTGGATGGAGTCCATTTGGAGACCGCACGCTGAGGAGGATTTCTATGCTTACCACAGTGTTTTCTTTGCCAGAGAAAGATAAAAATGTATTTAAAATAATGGCATTTTATCAATTTGAAAACAAAATGTCTGGTGTCCAGCTCTGGAGTAGAAAGGAAAGCTTTATTTTCTTTGTTATAACTAAACCCATACATCGTTACAAAAAACCCCACCAAAACCCAAAACCAAGAACACCACCCAACACACACCTTGTTATTATTATTAAAACAGAACAGGGAAGTTATTTTCTCTGTAATTATATTTTGGTTTATGCATTTACCATATTTCCTACTGCAAAAGGTACTAATTCACAGCAGCTTCTATGAACCACAAGTTGATGACCTAACTAGAAAGCTGAAAAAATATTTGATTAGTTGTGCCTGGTGATATAGGCTTTCATCCAACAAAATTAAACAAAGCACCTTCAATCCAGCCCTACGAGGGCTTCTTTGTGTGAACTCCAGCTGACCTAATGAAAAGCTTGATATACAGGAAAATTTAGGAAAACAGAATTATAGGAGATGATATGCTGGATTAGGCCAATGGTCATAAATTTAACCGAGCATCAGTCACAGAGGTCAGTAATAAAGTTTATAAAATCAGGGTAAAACCAATACAATAGACTCGTATGTCTGCCGGTAATCTCTCTCATGCAAATTAGTTGAAGGCTGGCTTGTTATAGTAAGTATGAGGGCTTTTAGCAGTTTTGAACGACATCCTCTTTTATAATTCCAATTTGTATGGCTGCAAAATTCTATTCTTGATCGTCCTATAAGTGGCCAATCCCTTTCTTGAATAGTGTCAAGCACTTGGCTTCCATAATTGGAAACTACCTGTGTAAGGCTTATATAGAAAGCACAGGGGCCTCGTATTCCCGCTGAAACAAATATTTTCAAATCTATGCCAAAAAAAGAATTACACAGCTAAAGAAACTGCATGTTGTGCTATTTATTAACAATGCTTTGGGTTTTTATTGTTTATTTTGCTTTTATCTAGCTTGCTTTGGCAAACTTATTTGTTACTCTTCCCTTCATTCACATACATAGCATGCTGAACATATTCTGAAATGGTTTTTCTTTATACCTTTTTTTATGGCAAGATATCAACTGTTTTATTAAAAGGCTTCCATTTCAGCTCAAACCTCAGAAAATACTGTGGAAAATAAGTATATGCCAATGTCAATATAATTTTTAAGGTATTAAATATCTATTTCTTTTCTCCTTATGCTCTTTTTATTGCTGCCGTGATGCTGAGGAATGCTAAGTTGCCCTCTTGGACTGCTATGAAAACTGGAATCAGGCATCTCACAGCTTTCCTCTTGAGCTGCAGAATTCTAAAATGTGAAGGACAGATCCTCTGTCTATTTTTCCATCTCTGCTGGAGACACGAGAGAAGATTTCAACCATACACCTGTGGATCACTTTGAAAATCCTTCTGGCACATAGACTGCCGCATTTTAGTGTTTTTTTCTTAGGAAATATTCCTGTTATGTTCTCCGTGTATCAATGCCTGTCCTCTCCTTTATTTTTTTTTTCTTTTAAATAAAATGTAAAAGGTGAAGTCATTCATGACACAAGTCCCTTTAAAACAAAAAAGAACAACTCTTCCCTTGCTTCAACTTTAGTTGTAGGAGTGCTGCGTGTAGATCTTGTGCAATATTGAGGTGAGAAAATTACTGCTGTGTTATATAAAATGTGGTTAGGTAAAATCAGTCTGAATTCACCTCTTCAAAACAAGAACGGCTACTTAAATCGCTGTTACTGCTATCACTTTACAGATCTGATTGTGCAAGGGTAATATCCTTTTAGCTGTACCAGTACTTAGCTCAGAAGCAATACCCCAAGTGGTTTTCCATATTTTCCTAATTTTTTTCTGATGGTACTTAATTGCCAAAGTGTTATGTGGGTCAAGTCACTGAAACAGTAAATCATTGAGACAAGGGAAACCTATGACTCACTCACAGAGATTCAAGTCCTGCTTGTCTTAATATGGACAGCCATCTCAATTTCTCTTGGCCTAGAGCCAAGATGACTTCACATACGTAAGTAAAAATAGAGCTGGTTTTACTGCATGTGTTTACAGTAAAATAGCAATGGCTCGGGTAGGACACTGGTTCAGCAAAGCCACAACTACAGGGTTACCCTTTCAGGAATACAACAAAATAATGTTCAGTCACTGTGTACGAAGTGGATGTGGGAACTTGCCTCCCGTACTTCCCTCCATGCTGTGTCAGCCATACCACATACTTTAACAGCGGTTAAGCTCAAAGACTGGCAGGCTGCTCTGCCCGGGGGTCTAGGCAAGGCCATCATTATAGCTGGAAGACCCACAGAGGTTGTAACAGCAATACTCAGGTCTCCCCTCCCTCCAGACTGACAGTCAAGTGACTAGTATGGAAAAGGAAATGCAGCCTGAATCTTTAGGAGAGGAGAGTAAAATAAAAACAAAAAACCCAGGCTCCTCTGCCCTTCTAAACCCAGTCAACTTACCGCTTCCCACATCCAATCCTAAACCAGACCTCAGAGTGTGCAGAGATGCTCACCAGGCTCTGCCTCCGATGGATGTTCCTGGCACGGCTAGTATCGGAAGGGGCAGAGAACTCCATGTGAAGTCCCAAGAAGGACAGTTGGTATTTGATGAAAAGAAGTTGGTGGGGGGTGTTGTTTGTTTTGAAGTGTGTGTGTGTGTGTATACATGCATAAATACATATATATGTACATAGACATACATGCATGTATATCCTTTGAAATCACAAGATTCAATTTTACCGACTTTTTACTTTAAGTCATAGGTTTGGCCAACTGATCTGGTGAAATAAGGCCTAGAGGTCTGCAATCCTCAAGATTCCTCCCGGCATGTTCTTTAAAGACCACTCTCTTTGCTCCCATGTCATCTCTTGGCTTGTCAGGATGAGAACATGTGCTTTGGAAACCTACTCAATCACTTTGTCAAATCCCTTCCAATCTTTTGGTTCCATTTCACTCCAGTAGCTTGTCACAATACATTAATTCTTTCTCACCAGACTGAAAAATACTTTTCACTAACTCTGCTGGCAACGCATACTTTTTTCACAACTTCTCACAGCTGTAGTTCAAATCATAATGTGCCAGGTACTTGACAGGCAGCCATGGTGCCACAGACACATGAAAATACACTGTGAGGAAGTACACAAAAAGCTAAAGACAATTTATGAGTTTTGGATGCTGCACTTGGACTTTCAGTGTGGGTGGCCTTCTCTACTGCCTTTGGTAACATGGAGAAATACTACCCAACATAAGTGTGTGTCTAAGCTCACTCCTGTATGATATATCCTTCTAAATCAGTTAGTCCCTGCTTGGAAAACAATCTGGTTCTAAATTCTTTAGAGCAAGGAGCCTGCTTGCCAAAGGAGAAAAAAAACCCACATGCTAAAGCAAACTGAAGAAAACACTAAGCTATGCAGTACTGTCATTGTGCTACACAAAGTGAAAATGAGTTTTCTTAAAGACACAAGTAAATCTCCTTTATTCCTTGCTAGGAGTCTCAGGCAAAGCACCAACAGCAAACTCAGATCTTCTCTTATCTGTGCAAAAATCTGAGTTGTTTCTGAAATGGACCATAGGGTCATCACTACACTGGACATTGAGCCCTAGATCCAGGGTCGGGATATGCTGCACATTATCATTACAGAGCATAAACATAGTATTATATTAATTTTGTAAAATGTACTCTTTTGTCCTTGTTATGCATAAACTTCTTGTTCTATCTGCCAAGCAATTACAGCTCTAAATCTCCACTATGCCTCATAACATTCACCTATCAATGGTAGAATCATTAAGTGCATAAAATGCTTCAGACAGTCTCAGTCTCCTTCCTTCTCTTTCTCTCCTTGAGAAAACACGCAACTTCCATTCCAAACTTGGTTTACTGCTTAGAATCTGCTTTCTAATAAGTGTATGATAAGCTATGGAGCATTTCTGTTTAATTTTGTGTTTGTCTCATGATTCACAGTGATGTTTCAAAACCTGTTGCCTAATTAAGTGGTAGTCAGTGATCAGAGCCTTACATAAAGGTAGGGGCAGATGCAACACCCTGAGAAAGGGGGGAGGAGAATAGTGGATTGGACTGCAAGCTGTAGCCATTTCACATGACCCAGATAAGTCCTGCCCCTTCCTGGCTATATCCAGTCAATGACAGAGGCACACGTGCTTGCACTGGGCCATGGGAACAGGGAAAGGCAGTGGTAGAATGAGAAATTACAGCTAAGAGAAAGCACCCACTTTCTAGACTGCTGCTGTGTGGCACTGGCAGCTTTTCTCCTGCTCTGATCACCCACAGAGCCAACACAGAGAGTCAGCGGCTCAGCAGCTGCATTTGGCAGGTAGGGCTGAAGAGCTGAAATTATGAAATTAAGCTAGGGATGGCTGATTTGCAGCACTACATCAAGGGAGCAGAAGGACAAGGATAACTGGGGAATGAAAGAACATATTGCCCCCTCTTGTAATTTCATTACTGTGTAAAACACTGAGCAAACTGGACATACTAAAACCAGATCTCATCTTTCTGCTATTTTAATACTCCAAAAGGCCCCTCATTATCATTCTTTAAGCTGAGGTAGCCCTATGGTCACCAGTCATAATAAAGGCTGTATTGCACTGAGGCTGTAAACTCATACTACAAAAAGATGATCCTTATCCCAAAAGGATTGGAAGAGTGCAATGACAATTTAACTAGGCTGGGGGAACAGTATTGATTTTCATTACAAACGGCTTTCCTTAAAATTATACATCCATATACACACATGCACATATAAATAAAAAAGTAGGGGTGATCTGTATTGAAGTTCTTATTGTTTCAACATTTGCTTTCAGACTGTGAAGCAAAAAAATCAGTCTCAAGGTGTACACTTTACAGAAAAGCTCTAAGCTCCATAAAATTGCAAGGATAATCAAAGCACTTCATTTACAAGCAATATGTAACCTGAATATTTTTCCATACTCTGATGAGAGGGGCTGGGGTTTTGTCTTTTCTTCATTTTCTTCAGAATGAGACATAATTTCTCTTTATAAAATCTGGCTGGAACCTTCAAGCATCTGCAGCAAAGCTCCCTACTAACACAGATTCTGACTTATGTTCTCCAATGATAGCTGTCACGAGTTTTCCAGAAGATTAAACCTTCTGTGTTACTTTACACAGAGTAGAATGCACTTGTTCTTAAGTACAGAGTGAGAATATGGTAATTTTAAATATAAAACCAATTTCCACTTTCCAATTTGCCACCGTGACATAAGAGAATCATTCTACTTTGTCTTCATGATAGCTTTAGTGACTTTCATATCAAACCAGGGTTTATGCAGGGCTGAAATATTGGGAAATGATGGGCAGTCTAACTCTGGAGAGATTACTCCCGTAACAACAGGTTATTTTGAGACTTAGACTACAGGTATCGATGCAGAATACGATAACTAAGGATTTGCTTCCAGCACAACCTCCCTGGAAGAGACAATCCAGGTTCATAGTGGGAACAACTGACCAGTTATTTAAGATTAAATCCTTCAGATCTCCTATTCAAGAGTGCAAAGAATCCAATCATCATTTAGCTGCTTCCTCAGAACCTAGGATCAAGAAGACTTCAGGTATTATGGATCCTGAATTGTTTTACAAAGACACAGGCAGGTATGAACACCTTTATTTGACAGAAGTGCTTGAAACACAGAGTTTAGGTGACATATACCCCAGATAAAATCATAGCAGAGATGAGAAACAATTGCCTGCCTCTAGCGCCTGCTGCTCTATGGATGCCTATCCTGCTCAAATAAAATCCTATCACCTCTTTCTATTTACACCTGACAAACTGGGACGAATAGAAACCTGCCAGCGTACCTGGCATGCTTTGCTCTGTAGTAAGTGCCCTATTCCTGCAGGGCAGCCTGTGTAATTACTGCTTAAGAGCGGCTTTTTTGCTGAGGGTTGACATTTCCAAGAAGAAAAGTCACAGCTGCCAAAGGAAGAGTAACGATGCAGCCCTGTGGTAAACATAATGAACACAAAAAACCGAGGGAGAAGGGGAAGAATAGCTGCTCAAGAGCACCGCTAGAGAAGCTGGCCATTGCTTCCACATCCGCAGTTTCCCTGGGGTTCAGACAGATTATTCATTACAAATATTTACCTGGCAAGTGTTGGCATTTTTCTTTAAGATCTATATTGCTTGAGAATATTACTGACACAGAGCATATTTTTTTCAATGTAAAATATTGATTTTCAGGTAAACTTGTCAGTGTGAAGGCTAAAATGGAAAAGGTGAGTTACAGATAAACCTTTCCAGGTCCTTCATTTTTTTGATATAAAATATAACACAGTAAACCAATCTTTTTAGGCCAGGCTACTCTTTCATTTTTCTCTGACTAGAAATTAGATTAATTTTCTCAGACAACAGAAAAATGGAAGAATATTTCTGCTTTTAACAGAAAAAGCAGAAACATTTCTCTGACTCTGAGGTTTGACAAATCTTACAGACTCAAATGCAATCTTCCTGAGAGGTTTGGCCTACCCAGATTAAATTCTATAATCACATGCTTCTCTGAAATGCGGACTTGTGCTCCTCCATTTTCTAGAGCTGCTATGTAAAGTTATATTTTACTTTTGGAAATAACAAGAACAGGAAATTTGTTTCAAAAGGGAGGATATTTGGCTAGATATTTAAGCACAGGAAGTAATCCAGTTGAATATTTTACTTAGCAATGATTTTCTGCTCTGGCAGCCTGTCAGACGGAATCCATTCCATTATACTGAGATCAGTTTAAGATAATCCACCAACAAAACCTACCCACATTTATACACACACATTCATACGTATACACTTTGTACATATGAAGTAGTTCATTTGCTTTCAGTGGACCTTCTCATATCATGACCTTGACTAATCAAGGGGTCTTAGATCTGTTACCAAAACGCAGTCTATTCAAAGCGCATAATTTGGAGATTTGCACATAATAACAGAAATCATCATTCTGGATAGATTGGGGAACAGCTGTATGTGCCGTTGCAGCACATCATGTCCTTAACTCTGGGGCACTGCCCCAGGCAGGTCATTCCTCAAGTTCTCAGCTGAAAGGTAACGAGTATACTTTACCATGCAACATTCTGTCAAAAATATTTGAGATACAACATATCAGATTAGTTGCTGACATTGCGCAGTTTCTCCAAAGCTAGAACCAAGATGAGTAGAGAACAGATGGGTATTTTTTGAGCCAAAACAGGTAAAATTTTCAAAGAAAACAACAAAGACACACAGTGAAAGAAAAATTTCTACAAAAGTGAATAATATTTGCATACATAGAACTTCTGCAGCTGATGATCCCTTTTCTAGTCTTGTATATACCAATGTTCAAACCCAACAGAATACAAACACGTAGTTACATACATTCAGAGAAGATAATGACCATGCTGCCGAGGCGCATGACAGTGACAAGTTAGACCTATGGCTGGAGTATGTTTGAAAGCAGACAGATAATAGAGAATAGCAGTAAGTTGCAATAAGTTCCAGCAGCAGCCTTGTCAGACTCATGCTGCTTCCTTTTATTCCAGTATACTGCTAAAACTCCTTTCAGGAAGAATATAAACATGAAATTACTTTGAGCTGTTGCATCCTGATCAGAGACAGCTAGCAAGAGCTCCCAAAACTCAGAAGCTGTGCATGCTAAGAGGGGTGGAGAAGAGAAAAAGGTTCTGATCATTTATGTTTCCTTCAAGCAGAATGGAGCTCTTCTGCCAGCATGATCTGGTGGAAACTTAGTCTCTCTCGATTTGATTACTCCTTTGATTTCACAATGGGTGGGACCCTCCTGTCAGTAAAGTCAACAGGAATTTCCGCTGTGACAGTAATGGGCTTTATCCTGTTCATTTGAGACCATTCCTTTAAATCAGGAGGTGTTCCACTTTTTATTAAACAAAATTAATACTGCTTTGGTTTTTTAATACGTGTTCCACAAAATAGCTTCAGTCTCATTGATTCCAACTGCTAAGTACTGACATGTTTGCAAAAATAGTGCATAGTTGACAGACAGGCAAAGTATTTAATTTTCTTCTAATTGAAATGTAGAAAGAGTCTAATCCCTTCATTGAAACAGTAGAGACAATGGACTCAATTTCCTTTTACAGGTTGGGTGGTTTTTTTCCCTAAATACTACACACACACACACACACATTTATTTATTCTAATATTCTTGCAATGCATACCTGACAACCTTCTTTGGCCCCCCCTTCAATGGCAGACATAACCCATAACCCAGGGTTAGTACTACAGTCTTACCTTTGCTGTCTTGTCTTCTCTTCAGAACCATCAGCATATGTGACTTGCACTGTACTGGCTAACAAGTTATGCCACCAACTGCACTCTGCAGAAATAAAAGCATTTGGTAACTTTAGAGCTCTGATAAAATTCTTCTCTCTTCCAACACTTTTCCAAGCTAATAGTATTGCCATTTTAAAGATTAAAAGTTTTACAGTTCCATAATTAAGCCTAAGGTGAAAACTCAGCAGAAAAAAATCAGCTTGTTAGATTCAGTGTTTCAATAGCTGTCATATAGTAGCTGCTTGTACTTAAAGCTCCCAGGTACCCTCCAGCCCCTAGTTTGCGTAGACACAGGTATGGTAAGACAAAAAACCAAACCAAATATATGGAAGGTCTAGTTCTGCCTAACCTTTATTTCAGAGCAATTTGTATTTCATAGAATCATAGAATCATAGAATAGTTTGGGTTGGAAGGGACCTTTAAAGGCCATCTAGTCCAGCCCCCCTGCAATGAGCAGGGACATCTTCCACTAGATCAGGTTGCTCAGAGCCCCGTCCAGCCTGACCTCGGATGTTTCCAGGGATGGGGCATCTACCACCTCTCTGGGACACCTGTGCCAGTGTTTCACCATCCTCATTGTAAAAAATTTCTTCCCTATAGCTAGTCTAAATCTACCCTCCTTTGGTTTAAAACCATTATCCCTTGTCCTATCGCAACAGGCCCTGCTATTTCCCAAAAAATTTCGCAGATATATTCCCAAGATATGCTGTATATCAGGTTATCAAAGGATATTTTTATTAGTTTTTGAATTTCAGCATTACATCGTTATTCCTTACGTTAAATCTAGCATGCATTTTTACTCAAAGCATCAACCTTCATCTATATTCCATTTATGTTTTGACAAGACTAGGGATATTACTTTCTCTTACTTTTGTGCTTGATTATTAGACTTACATGACTTACACTGATATTTATCAGCAAAGCTGAAGAAGCTACTCTGCCTTTTGTTAGGCATCTGCATTACTGTTTTATGTACTAGCTTATAGGTAATAGAATTACATTAAGACTCCAGCACTATGTTTATTGTATTTGATCAAATTGGTTTGCAAATGGAAATATTACATTCAAGCTGCATTAAAATAAATAATCTCCAGAGATCTGCAGATAGTATATTACTCATGGGGAAGGTTTCTGTACATATTAATAGTTACTCAGTTCTTCCAGGTACTTATTTTACTTAATACTTTCAATACATATAATATCTCCCATTCAAACCTATGAATGGATTAACTGTAGAGCAGCCTTTTGCAGGGTTGCATTTCTGGAAAGGACAAACATACTGCTAGTACCAGGCTCCAGTTTAGTTTAAATTAAAGCATACCTATTCTGATTCCAAACTGTAGCTTTATTATTAAATAGCAATCAGTAATAATAAAGGTAATAAAGCATGAATTAAAACACAGCTGCACGAAACATTGCCTTCATATAGTATGACCACACACTTATTTATGCTTCAGAAACTGTGAACTATTTATCTCACAAGCAATAACATTTAATAATCCCATGAAACAAATGTGGAAAACGACAGAAGTGCAGTAAAAGAGCAATATCGTATGAATGTCAAAAAAATGCAATTATTTGAGATACAGACTACGTGATTAATGTCTTATGAAGATACCACAGCCTTGAGTCCAGATCAGATTCCTACAGAAGTCCAGGACCGTTTCACATTAAAAAGCTCATCTTTATACCTGTACATTTAACAGATTTGGAGGATGAGGTAGAATGACACAGATTGTATTTGGAAGACTTAGACTGGTGCATGCTGCCTTACCGAGCCTTACCCTCCTACTCACGCAATCCTAGTTTTTCCTGAGACTGTCTACTCGTTGGAAAGCATTTCCTGTATATACAACACTCTTAACAACCACCTGCACTTGACAGCAATATTTCTCAAGAATCAGACCATTAGGTATGAGCACGTATCTAGAATATCACCTCTCAGAAACATTCTGGATGAGTAGATTCCCCTCCATCTTCTGCACATGAATGAAATTTAGCTTACACCCCTTTCTTATTATTAACTGATACCACCATCCCCAAAAAAAAACACCCAGAGAAAACAGATTACAGAAAAGAGTTAGCATTTTATGGCAATACAACCCTTTCTTTGTTTCCCTTTCCAGAGCAAAGATATCTCACATATCTTATCTTCCTCCCAAATAAGCTTTACAATAGCTACTTCAGAGGAAGTCAAACCAAGTGATTAGTGCTGTTCTGCCTCCACAAAGTAGATCAAAAACATGAATAATAAAAGCTGCTGTTAATGTTTCTATGTGAAGTTACTACCAGGGATGAGCTGTGCCTGAAACTGGTATGCAGGGAGATATTCTTTGCTTGCTCATTGGCTTGGAAAAATATTAATGAAATTAAATGTTTTTAAAAGAGAAAAAAGTTGATGTTTTTTTTAGTCTGGGAGCAACTGGCATCATAATGTATTTTCTGCGCTATGTGTAACACCTGGCAGTATCTCCTTGTAGAGCTATAAAAGAGAGTTGCTTGTACAACTTGGAAAGGAGGCAATTTACTGAAATTAGGTAATTCACCACTTGGGAAAAAGTGCTCTGTGCTCTCCTTGGAAAACACCACAGTATCTCTAAGGAAAGCCAAGGGCATTCTTTGCCTTGTGTTGCTCATTAGCCAAATTGCAGACACAGCTATTCATCTGGTGAAATTTAAGAACAGCTGAACTACATCTCACAGCTCTGTGCCATTTCTTCCAGTATGCTGCTTCCGACTGTAACCAATACTAGATGTTTCAAAGAAAGGTAGGAGATCCCCAAGTGACCATGTAGTGGATCATGTTTTAGCAGCCTGTGCATAAAGAAGGATCTTCTCCAGACCAGTAGCATGAAGATTTTACAACAGTTATTGACAGACCTCAAACCAAATAACTTTCAATTGGAAAAAGACTTTTTTTTGTTTTCTTTTGCTTTGCTTTGTTTTGTTTTCTGCCAAAGCTAAACTTCTTGCAGGAAAATTTGCAGTTTTAAGTTTCGGTGGTAGACTAAGAACTTTTTGAAATAGCTTCCTTCCCAGAGATTGCTTCTAAACTCCAGCTGCTTCTCTTCAAGCTTGGCTTACTTCCAGCAGGCACAGCCCCAGTGCGTTCGGAGAAAAAGGGAGAGGGGTCTGCACAGACACCTTCTCGCTGCTCTCCTGCCTCCATGCCACACCAGGGGCTGCAGGTGGGCAGCCAAGGAAAACCCTTTTTTTTTTTTGGCCTGAGGACTATGCAGTGCCAAAACATTTCTGCAGCTTCAGAGGAGCAGTACTGCTGGGTAGCAGCCAGGGATTCTGCAAGCTGCCAGCACTGTGGGCAAGAGAAGAACTGAAGAGACTTACGGGGGAGGCTTAAAACCCCCCTAGCTTTCCCAATGAAGTCTAAGCCCAGTTTTGAGGTACAGCTCCAGCTTTCTATTACTGACATCACCAATGTGTGCTATTATCTGACCTGAATGTTCCTAGCACTTCTCAGCTTCCTTTCAGACTCTTATTTTAAATAACGCCCCTTAATATTATGACTTGTCTGATCAGGAATCTAGTCCCATTTTGTTTTTGAGAAGTCCAGCTGCCTTCTAGTAAACATTCTTCCTACTTCACTTCAAACATAAAACTAGAATTAATTCTGAAAAAGTTACTGAACGTTTTCTTTTTAGCTGCCTACTGCATTTCCGTAATTCTTACATTTTTCTGACTTAATGGTAACAGCAGGTATTACAACTGCATGATCTTCCCAAGAAGCAAAATCTGTCAAGGGCTAATTTATCAATTACCCATCACTCACACACCTTTGCTAGGGAGGCAAAGTCAATACCAGTTTTCAAGGTGATCACTACCTCCGTGATCACTTATGCTTCCTCTGCCAGCCTCCTGACTGAATTGCAAGGCAGTCTGAACACAAGTGAGGAGCATTGGAGAATATAATTTTCACTCCTCTAAGGGGGCTTTCAAATATTATCAGGTTAATATCGCAAAAATGTAATTTGATTTGCAATGGAAAATGCATGCTTACATGGATGCTTTGCATGTATTATAACCAATTTTGCTTAAAACTGCATTCTGTGCTCCCTGGGTGTAGAAGACCAAAATGACCCTCATGACACAGTATCGACAGAACTATTTTCATGTTTTAAGTAAAAATACTTTGATTGCAAAATGTCTGCCGTACAGAGCACCAGTTATACACATGCCAAACAGGGAATTCACTCAGAATTATTATGCTTCTTATGTCTTACCTTTACATTAAGCATAATCCCTTTTGCACACTGGTCTGAAATTCTCACTTTATAACCAGATGCAGCAGCAGGCATATTTCATTCTGCCAATTCAGAATATATGCTATATCCTGTGGCATACTATTTGACTTTTCAGTGTCAGCATGAATGACTATCCATTGGAAGATTTAAAAATCTTAACTTCATCACTGAAGTGCTTTCAACATTCACCTACAGCTCACTTAAGTTTGGAGGGTACAACAGATTTTAACACACAGACACTAGCAGCCCTCTACAAGGCAAGCAAAATGAGTATCATTTATTCCCCTTAAGGCTTCAGCAGAACCTAAACACTTCCACTTAGAGCAAAATGATCTGGTCTGAATTTTGAGAACTCCATTTGCTATGCTTCATGTCTGTGCAACTCCAGACTTTTGGATGGGACTTAAACAATCCCAGGAGTTTACTTCCTTTTCCTCCCAGGCATTATGAATCCTTGAATGCCTTGCTACCTCAGTCAGACTGGATTTACCTTTATAGTCTGCGGGTCTACAAGTCTTAAGCTTTCCATCTTTAGAGAAGCTGACTAAACCATCTCCAGTTATAACAAGGGGCAAAAAAAAATTAAAGCCTCAAAGACCAGTCAGATTAACTTGACTATTCACACAGGAACCATTTTCCATTGAGATCCCGTATTTTAAGAGTTGGATTTCTTAATATGTCTCCTGGTATTTGACCTCCCTCTTCAGAAATAAATGATGTGTTGTACATGAAGGGAACCGGGTATAGTTATACTCAGTCTTGTTCTTTGTAAAGTTTTCAAAGCATCAAAGCACCTGGGCCTGGCAAACTCCACCCCAAAGTGTTTAAAGAGCTGACACCACTACCTTTAAAAATTTGTGAAGGGGGTACACAATAAAAAGGCCATAAAAGAGTAAAGGTAGCGTCTATCTACAAAACTGGTAAAGAAATGGAGCGCTAGAATAGGTCTCTTGAAGAGACTGCGTAGTCTCCAGTTTGGAGGTCTTCAGGATTAGGTTTCTGATCTCTACTAATATATAGACTTCTGCTGAGACTTTTCCAAAAGTTGAGGTGTACATTGTGTCTCTCTTCCATTTAGATTTTCTGATCTTTGTTAAATAGTGTGATCTCACATTGCAGTCTTCCTCTCAAAGACAATGTCTAGACCCTCTGACAAATGGGCTATCACATTACTCAATTAAAATACAGAAGACACCCTCTTCTAGTCAACTAATTTTGTATGACATGTGGGTATTTAATATCTTTAAGAGCATTCAACAGCTTAAGCCTACCAGAAGTCTGCCAACAGGTCAAAGAGGTATTAGAACACAGACAGTCATATTCAGACTGAGGAGAATCACATGCACTTCATTCATTATGAAAAGAAGCTAAAACCCGAAGTTTTCCCATGTTAGGGAAAAGAATTAAGACCCAAGCATATACTCAGCCACTTCTGCCTCACCGTTGCAGTTTGAAGCAATAGCCACAGACACTTCTTCACACTCACAATATATCAGAAATACAGATCAGCTCTGTCCCCCCAACTCCTTACTAAAACAAACTACTTCTCTCTGGTTAACATAACTTTTATACTTCCTTAAAACACTTCAAAGAGACTGAACCATTTTCTGTTCTAAATAAAGAAAACATTTTCAATACAGATCAATGGCCAATGAAGTCTTTTGATTTGGGGTCAGTCAAAACTTGTATTATGTTTCACTTACAAAGACACAGTATTTTGATGTTTCCTGTAATTAAAAACCTTTTTGGGTAACACAGTCAAGATGTGGATCAAAATTAATTCCATAATATGTGCTACAGATGGAGTAAATAACAAAACCAAAGGCATTCAATTCCAGTGCCTCATTTGTTTTCACCTCAAATAGGTAGACATTATCTTTCAGACCATAGAACCCTCTTTTCTATTTCATGATCTACAAGTGAGATGATGAAGAACCTGGCTTCCAATAAAGTACATAGTCTTGTGAACAACCTAATGGAAATTATGAATGATTTCACATATACCTTGACCCTCTTTGAACAGTGAAAGGTGCAGAGAAGTCCGTGACAGCCAAGCAGCCCCTGCACTGACAAGGCCAAATCCCTGCCGTTCCAGGATTAATCCCTGGGGCAATATACCAAAAGGCTGGAGCACATTAACCAAACCTTGTGATGCTACGAGGCACAGGAACTTAAACGGCTACCCAGACAGTCTGTCCTAACTCAGACAGGCCTCCTCAGTCATATTCGCAAGCTCATTTAACTATTTCTCACAGGCTTGGAGTGCCCTGTAAAATCTGAGACTGTGTTCACTATGTGTCACCCAGAAAAAACATATCGGATTTTGATTTAACTTTTAAATTAGTTAAGTGCTCTCTTTTCTTTTCCTAGAACATCTGCTTTTGTGATGCTTTTCATGGCCCATAGGGTGTTGTAACAGTAATGTATAGTTACATGTGTACTGCATTTGTCTGCCATTAATACCAAATGACATTTAGAGCAATGGTGATGCACCTTTTCTGCATCCTTTCTGCATCTTTTTCAGAGAGATAACAAAAGGCAGTAGCAAAAAGGAAAGCTGTAGCGTGCAAAATCCAGTTCACAGGTTCAGCTGATGGACGTGAAGTCATACCCAGAAGGATGACTTTTTCCCCTTAATAACAGAATAAGAAAATTCAGTGTAACAGACAAAGCAATGAATGCCAGTGTGTCTGTACTTCTGGAGCATACTTCATACAGCTTGTCACAAAATGTTACTTGAAAATATAAATCCAGGATGCCTTGTCTTGAATGCAGCACAGATAAGGGAAGCAAACAGTGAGTAATAACAGCAGTACAGCAGACTGGTGAGGGATACTGAAGGAGTAACAATACCGCATGGGATACTATAGAAATCTATTTGGCCACTTCATATACTTGTTAGGTAGGTGGCCCAAGAGGTGATTGGCACTTTGCATTTATTTTGCCTGCAGAACAAATTAGAATTTATCTCTTCAGAAACATTCGAAGCAAAAGGAGTTGATCAGGAAAGAAACATGGATGAGAAAGAGAATTAGATTCAGCTTGGGAAAAGGTACAATATAAGTAGGGGAAAGACTCTGCAGCTAAGACCATCCTCCGGACATGGTTCACTTTCTTAGACAATTCCAGCTGCTCCCATTACGAGAACAGCCAAAAGCCTCATGTCTTTTTCTTCTTCTTTTTTTTTTCTTAAATTTACCTTGTCCTTGCTCCTTGGGGCAAATTATTAAATATTATTTTACAGGTGGGAAACGAGCCCAGAAGTACTACATTTACTTAAATACATACAGAGCAAAAAGCGGGGACTGAATCTAGGTTTCTGGAGTCTCTGCATAGCATGCTAAACACTAAAACCTTCCATTGTTGTGGTTGTGTATGCCTCTTTTGATGAACTGTCCACCTAGCCCGTGACTGTAACACTATATGTAGCGGATCTAAGACCACAGGTGTTAGGGGTGAAAATCATTGTTGCAGTATTGATCCTTTCTCTTCTGAGTTGTCTGAATACAGATTACATGGTTCAATTTTAAGGACACGGTTTCAAATTATGGAGCATTATAGGCCTATCTTCCCTGCACGCTGAGTAAAGTGACTCAAGAATTTCTCGTTAGAATGATTCCCCACAGAAATGCCTTTTTCACAAAATAGAANCATTCTCTATTGAGAAATTCTTTATGGTGTCTGATCCTTTTCTTATGCAGGCAAAAAGGAGGCAGGCAGCTCGCTAACTGAGGGTGGGGTTTTCTGGGGTTTTTGTGGGGGGTTTTTTGCTTCCTGGAAATTCCTTCCCACAAAATCCAATCAAGTATATATTTTTTAAATCTCAAATTTGAGACAAACTTTCATCACCCCTTCATTCTTTTAATTTTGCTTTCTTTCTGTTTCAAGATTACTCGTTAGCATTACCAAAAACAGAATCCAACATCTGTCTGCAGGTATGAGAAGGTTGCAGACAACAAGAAGTGTTGGTGAAACAGATCCAAGATCAGGATAGCACTAGGCAAATAAAAACTCAATGCCCCAATGGCAAAGATATATTAAACAAAAGCACAGTATATCTATTGACGTCATGTATTTAAAATTGAATTGAACAATAACTGCGAGAACAGTCTTATGTTGACAATAGCATAAATTTTATTTAACATGTATATATAGCAGGGTAGCGTCATTGCAAATTTTTTCTCTCTTTCCATAAGCAATGAAAGTGGTGTAGTTGCATGGGTGTCTGTGTACATGCTAATACTTTTTAAAAAGTCCTGGCTGAAAGTTTGACAGAAAGATACAGTCTTGGAAAGTATTAAGTTCCAAACAATATCAAAAAAGAGGTCCTGGGAAGAAGAAATGGACTCGAGTTTGTGTCTCCGTAAGGGAAAGTCTGAAGTATGATCTCAGGTACAATATTAAGCCCTAGCAAATCAACACGAAGGAGAGACATTATGAATGCCCCAAATGAAAGAAAGGCTTCAGAGCTGCCAAAGTATTAGACATGAGATTATCTAACCAGGAGACACAAAGCTACAGGGAACCAGACCCTGTTCTGCTGCTCACAAAAATACTTGTCACGCACAAGAAGTGATCCAACTGGGCTGCGCGTGCCGCGCGAGTCACACTTCAAAAGCATGTACCAAGGCCATACCAACACTTTAAACTTTTATACAGGACTTTGAGTTCCTCATTTTAACATATTTTGAGGTAGCAATTAGCTTGATTTTGCTGTACTTTTGTTTCAGTAAATGTCCTTTTTTTTTCTTTGCACTAGTGTGCCTCGCCGCACAGTGTTTGCCATAATCAGTAAGTCATATCAATGTTGCATGGTTTAAATCATTAAAAAACCAATCCATTTCCAATAGATTCCAGTATTATTTCCACAGAAAAAAAAAAAAATATGACTGTTGCTTTCGAAAGCTTCCTCATGCTGATTTCACTTAGAAAGGAGTATCCCTAAATTAACTTACGCAGAATAAGGTAAACATCTGGAGAAACATTCTGGTCCTATTTGGACAAAATACCCCATGGAAATCGTAGCAAATTTTTTTGAGTACTTTACTGAGTTTTTGCAGACGGTCTGTCTAACTGCTGATCCTGGGGGACTGACATCCACTATTCCCCAGTCAGCCACCACAGCTGACAGCAGCTGATGGACTGCTAGTTATGAGAGTCAAAATGTTGGGATAGGCAACTGTGCCTGAAACAGCAAGTGTGGGTCTGCATCACAGGAAGAGAGGCAAATGAAATGTCCAGTCAGCTTTCTTACCTGGACGTTTTTCTCATGTAGCTTTGCCATTATTCACTTAAAAAGCACTGATTAAAGTTGTATGAAAAGAGTGCGGAATTTTAATGTCAAAGCAAAACAGTAAAATAGAGATGAATTAATGTGTATATATATAACCTTTGCAGCCTTATATATTTAATATGAGGGAAAGAGATCCATTGACACATCTAAGACTACAAGAACACCAAGTTCCTCACCAATATTTCACAGAAATATTATTTTTGATGTAACAAAATATTCCTTGGAAAGTGCAGCCAATTATGTCTGGGATGCAGTGTTTGCCGAGAAAACAATACAGACTGCAATTTGAAAAGACTGGGGAGTTGGTTTTTGTTTAAACTCAGTGATGACTGGGTTCCCAGTCCTGTCGTCCTTTAAAACTATTTGTAAGTTGGAAGTCTATCAGTGAATGCTTTTATCTCCACTTGGATAATTCACAAAGGTGATAAGTGATATACGTTAGTTGTTGCACTAAAGACATTATTTGAGCTCTTATTTGAGCCTCTTTCTGAGGCTTTCCAGAGGCAAAAGATTTATAAATGAGCTCTTCATCGTGTCAGAACTCTCTAACATGCCTTCATTCTATTTTAGGTATTTCAAGTCTTGTGGTGATGCTGTTAAACACTAAAGTAAATTTTTATATTTACCTCACTGTAATCCAGGCAGAATCCATATGAGGCTGTGCAAACAGTGACCTATTTTAAGTATCTCCATCAAATTCTACAAGAAACTAGAACACAGGTATTACCACCATTTATCAGGGATGAAAGGCATTATTAAAAATTTATAAGAAAAAATAGTTAAATAATCATGACGTTCATAAATCTACAGTTTTCTTTTTTCAAAATTATAGTTGCAAGCAAAAACAGACCTCTTTTTTATACAGACCAAAGCAGCAGCTTGTCATTAGCATTGTCAAATAACAGCAGACTGAACTAATGGAATAAACTGGCTTAACTGGCTGCTCAACACTGATCTCCTTCAGCATGTTAACTAATTTGAGCTCTTGCCCCTTAATTTGCCTTTTGCTTTTAATTTTCAGTGAAAATTCATTTGTAAACTTCTTGTTCCTGATGCACACTTCACCATACAACACAATTCAAAAATCTGACCATTTCATTGCCTGTTCTTCCCAAGACACAGACAAGAATATGCTTATGCATTGTACCTTGCTGTTTCCCTTCCCACTGCAATCAAAAGGGACCTTATTCAAAACCCATTGAAACCCAAATTATTGCTTAATTCATATGAAAATAACATAAATGATCACTTATTATTTCAGTCTACAAATTCTACTTCCAGCATCTACTTCAAATTAGTTGATAATGTTGATTTACAGTTGATATCAGAGTGTTCATATTTTGACTGTCGAGATGGGGGGGGGGGGGAATCAAAGGGAAAGAGGTTGCACAAAGCTTTAGAAAAATGCACAAGGAACAAAAAGCTTCTCCTTAGGATTTACTGAAGTTACAGCATAAAATATCCATTTATGTCGTTTGCTTCCTGATAAAAGTCAAGTCAGAAAATGGAAACAGTATAAACTGCATTTAGAAACTCTTCACTGTGAGCTTGCACTTTGCCTACAGAGGTCTAAGAGCTGGTGCAAAAACAGAAGTGTGGCAATTTAAGAAAAATCCTAAAATGGGGGTGGGTTTTGGGGGTGGCTAAAGGATATAGGAATCTGACCAAAAATCAGTTGGTTTTTTTAATATAATCTAGGGTAAATGAAGACATTTGCTTGCAGATAGGATGCAAGCGGATGTGAAAATTATTTCCTATGGATGAATATGTGTGAGTTTCCCTCTACTGCATTTGCTGCTCACATTAAGAAAGTCCAATCATAACTAGCAGTTCTGAAATCATAACTAGCAGTTCTCCCTACCAAAGCCTTTGTTTGGTAACGGTTGGTCCAAATGTAAAATTTAAGAATGTTAAAATGTTTATCTTAAAATAGTAATTCACTCCCAGAATTGGAACTCATTAAAGGAAATTGTGCCAAAACGCTTGTGTTTGAAGTCTATGCTGATTCATCCAGCTGAAGGTTCGGCCACTGGTTGGAGAAGTAGTATACCAGACAATGCATAAAGGATGATAAATGCAAACAGGACATAGAGGGGATAGAAACTGGAAGAACACCAAGCAACTCCTTAGACAACAGAATGTACTATCACTGCCACTTGCAACAATTTTGACACAGCTTATTGTGCAGAAAGTTGAGATGTTCTTTATATAATCAATATATAATGATCGATAAAGAGCATCTAACTTGAAAGTCAAGCATAGATAGCCAAGCAACATCTGCTCCACATGAATTATCACAGAGCTGGACAGAGGAAAATGAAACAAGGCCAGAGTAAAAAGTTTTTGATCCATGCAAAGTCTTTACAGGTCTGACAGTAAATCCCTCAGGTCACCCAGGCAATTGGATAGCAGCTATGAGGAGAGGATACCAGTGGCTTGCAACTACCTGTCCTTCAGAATATAACCAGTAGCTCAGCATTTGTTGGAAATAGCGGCATGCCCAAATGCTTCCCACTCCTTCCTTCAGCAGGCAGGTCCCACAGACATTTGGCACTGGACAGGGAGGCATAGGGAACTCAGCAGGTTTTGTCCTTCTGCACAGCTGAGTGACAGGTTTCAACTGCATGAGTCTTGTAGTTTATCCCAGACTTTGCCCAAACTAATTTTTTTCCCTCTTAATGTTCATGTTCATAAACACACATAATTTTAATCTCTTGGTGCTCCTCCTAAGTGCTTATATACTCTTCAGAAAGAAAATAAATATTACTGTACTCTAAATAACCAAAGCTCCTGAAAACAGCTCCCAGATAAATGGGAAAAGACAGTATCAAAACAAATAATTTCACAACTAGAAAACATTTTTGATTTCAGAACATATGCCTTCTATTTGCTAAAGAATTGCTATGGCCAATTTATAACACCAATGTTCTGATCGTCACATACTACTTTCAAATGATTGCTTGAGAGTGACTTGCAAAAGCCTATCACCGGAGAAAAATATTCCAATGCCAAGTTTCGGTTCTGATTCCCAGTCAGGATGACTGATAGGGTTATGGCCTCCAGACGTAACCCCAGCCTTGCTGTACAGACACCTGAGGAGAATTGCAAAGTACACCCCAGTGCTTTAAGGTAAACTAGTACTTACTTTGAGACATCAGGCTGTAAGAGCAGCTCCTTCAGAAGCACCTTTACAGTTTATGCAGTCAGGGTAAGGGCGAACTGAAAGGGACAGTAGCCTCACAAGCTACCTCAAAGGAATGCATTTTTGTTGTGGCTCAGAGCCACAGAGCACGATGGGCTAAAACTGTGTACCCAGGTGATCAGTACTTGCAGTGGGACAGGCAGGGAGGCAGGCGGACAGACACAGAATTAGGTCATCTGCTACAGCAGCCTCAAGGATGCTGTAACCTATGCCAGAAGCAGCCTTCACTGAGTCATTTACGGCATGCTCCTCACTAGCTGCTCCAGCGGAATAAAAACCTTCACAGTTAGTGCCCACCTGGGAGGTCAGTGTAGAGCAGCCAGTGAGCTGTAAATTCACATCCTAACTGATGGTGCAGTAACTTTCACATGTACATATCCCCAAGTGTTCCAGACTGACTTAACAGCTAGAGCCCAGCACGAGGAGAAGCTGCTGCTGTTCCTCAGTTCGGGGGGTACTTTTCTTTCCCTTCAGTCTGTCCCAGTCTTTTGACTGTAAATAAATTCCTTGGGGCAGGGAGTGCCTTACATTTAAACAGTGAGAGTCTGCTTGTGGGAGGATTTTGTAGCTGCTACTGCAAGAATAGTAAGCATGAAAAGCAGAACTGGCAACACAAAAGCTTAAGAAAAACACAAATCATCATCATTTCCAATTCCAAACTTCCTAAATAGAGTAAGGCAACTATTTTGAGGATTTTAGTCAAAATGGCTCTTCAAAGCCTAGAAATATGTGCTGCCTCCACTCCATAAACCAACTGAACACTTCCTTTTGTCTGCAACCCCAAGCACCCTTCTCCAGAAAAAGCCAAGGTGCCATTGAGAACCTTCCAAAACCCAACAACAAATTTGTGAGCTTGCTAGACCACATCTGAAGAAAAGCGTCATACAACTCAAAAATGCAGAGTAAAAAATGAAACAGGAAAAACTACTGAATACAAATACCGACATAATCGATAGGCTTGGGTATCTATAACCTGTAGCCAATGCATCTCTGCCTGGATAATATAGCAACTGCACTAATGTGAAAAAGACTTAACGTGTACATACGGGACACTGCATAGCCAGATATAGCAGCAGTCTCTGTGACCAGCTAACATGGCTACTTACAGCTACAGTTATTACTTTACTTGTCAATATTAACACAGATACTCTTACACATGCACAATGATGAAAATGGGGAGCTGCACATTGCCTTAATATAAAATGCACAACGCTAATGATTGTAAGTGATCTTCTGCTTCATCTTTCCACCCATAGTCGAATACGGATGGATTAATTGTGACCTTATTTATTATTTACATTGCAATAATGACCTGAGACCAAATCCATATACTTTTCTGCTAGAGTAGACATTATTTGTAAATGCGTCCTTAGTAGATCATTCTTTACAGGCTTTTGTAAAATGTTTAATGTGAAGCGAAAAGACAACGGAGAATGGCTGGGACCTCAGTTACTGAACCTACTGCCTGCCTACTGTGCTTTCCAGTAGCATCTTATTCTTCTCTGTACTTGCCACCTGCCAATAACCATCTGATATCTCTCATTTCATGAACACATTTTTAATCTCCTTGGGGCAGGGATTATCTCTTAGTTCTTTATATAGCACAACAGTTTCTGCCCATGACCAGGGCACATCAGAGACATAGAAATTAGCAACAGCAAGGCCAAATGCAGTATGATCACAAAGAATATGCAGATGAATAGTTAACAGCTTCGCCCATAGCTAAATCCAGGGTTGAAGGCAGTCGTAGTACACTTGCTCGTTAAGGTACAGAACTTTTAAGTCACAAGGCTATCTATATTTCTAGAGGAGAAAATTAATTAGCTTTGCATGGGGTCCACAACTTAGCATATATACCAACAATTGTGCTGACAGTACAATACAGCAGCGAAAGAGATGGGGATTAAAACCCAGGCAAAAACTAGTGTTGGATGATAAAGGTTACAATAACTACTAGATGTTTGCAGTAAATCAAAATCATAAGAAACACATCATTTATAGGTTAGGTGTGCTTTTAAAAAAAAAAGTTGAAAAAAACCCCAGACTTGGATCTGGTAAGATGAAGAGCTAATCTAATCATTCTGGGATCGGTTTGACAAGCAGCCACTGATTACTTCTTATGGAAATAAGAGAAAAAAGGGATATGTCTAAATTTATTAAATGAAACCAGATGTATTTTGGTGGTTTCTCGAGCTGGCTGAAAGAATGCAACAGAAACATTTCAGAGGATCATGTCTGTTTTGATGGCAAAGTGTCAAAACACATGTTGACAGTTCCATTTTGACTAGTTTAAGGCATTTCTTTCCAAAATGTTGACATTTACATTTTATCTCAATTGGGTGTTATGTCAAAAAAACACTTTGTTGTATAAAAATTGGGATTTTTTTCCATTATCTCCCTTTTGTTAAAAGTCCAGTTTCACAACCTAATTACGTGTAAAATCAATTTTCCAAGTTTCAGAACATTCACGTATTTTGTATTTTCACTTGAAAATTCTCAAGAGGCAAGCTTCGATTCCACACATTTGCTCACATGGGCGTAGAGGTCATGTATGACCACTTCAGGATCAGGGCTTTTGAAGTTTGTGTATGTTCAGGTGGTTGCATAACCTGGAATGACTGGAATTAAGGGAAATATCCACTAAATGCTAGACATTTCCAGCTTTCAGCAAAGCAAAAGAGTTTTCACTGCAAATATTGTTTTAAATCAGCACGGAAAAATGAGAAGAAAGTATTACCTATACTTTTATTTTATTTCTGGATTCAGAGTACTTAAGCTATATCTTGCTTTAGGATACATTAAGCATCTACTTATGCAAAATATTTTTAACAAAAATGTCCAGTGCATAAAGAGGGAGAAATGAATAGAACAGCTTTTGTATGGTGATAGCTGTTATTTAAGGATGCTAAAATAAAAGGATAATTACGTTTAGAATGGAAGTTAAGTTCCTGATACACTTCAAAGGAGAGGGCAGGCAGGTGAAGTGCTTCTGACAATATTTTTCCCATGCTTTGAGCACATACTGCTAACAATCTAATGAGGTGCCTTTCCAGCATGAACTGTAGGTCAGAAAAATCCATGATAAAAGTAATGATTCTCTTTTTGAAAATCCATGGGTCAGAGACGAGGCATGACATGACTACATAACAAGTTTGTTCTGTAATGGCAATTTTGGCTATTTTCCTGCCTTTCCCACTCCAAAGTGGTACATTGTCAATCTCCTCACACATCATCTATGACAGTAATTTGCTTGCCTGCTAGCAGATGAAAAGCTTTCTGTTATAAGCTAAATTTAATAATCTATCTCTGCCTCTTGGGCTCATTTTTAGCAATTAAAATGTATTTATTATACTAAAAAAGGTGGTGCCTCAAGCTGAGGGCTACTTTCACCCTCACACTCATTTGAAACCAGCGCTGACAATATACATGCAATATATCTGGCAAATGTACAGGTAAGGCTACCAGCACACAAAGGGCTCTGACCACACCAAGAAGAGAATCCATGCCACTCAGGTTCCATCATCAGTCTGGCATCTCACTCCACAGGCTAGCATTTCTCACCTTTTTCAGCTGGAAAATCCTGTTTGAAAATAAGATAACACATTATATCACATTCACATTTACTATGGAAAACCTATGTACCTATATTAATAATAATCCTGTACAGGTTGTTTATGTGTTCTGACAGGTTAACCAATACTTTGTAGGGTATAGACAATACATTTTTTCTAATTAAAAAGTTACCACAACACTTAAAAATTTACTACTCCATCTTTCTTCTCTCCCACACAGAACATCCAATACTTTTTAGCTAAAATATTGAGAGATAATTACAGATGATAAAATGCGTTTCTACATCTTCACTGAGTGCCCCAGTCACGTGGGTATATTTGCATCTATACTCTTTCTGTTTGTTTGGTTTTGCTCTTTTAAGCTGAAATGTCCCATATTTCCCTTTCAGAGCAAAAAAAAGTGTCTGGAGTTTCAAGAATCTCAATGGTCAAGAAAACAAGAAACCATTTTCTACCAAACTATCCTCTCAACTAGCTTGGGAAGAAATGTCAACCTATCAGCTGAAAAACCTCAGAGCAGAGCATGCTGCCTCTCACTGACAGTACCATGAACACAGCCCACCGTGCTGCTGCTCTTTAATTTACTCTTCCCCATCTATTTTCTCCACCTGTGTTCCAACCAGACAGTTGTTTCTCTGTGAATTTGGAAAGGCAAGATTAAATCAAGGCCAAATTCAGTTGTTACGTCTGACAGTTGCCCAAGAAAGCAGAATGTTTTCTTAAATTGAGCTTTGACATTGGATTCCCATGCCAGCTACACAAGTTGTTCTGTCCTGGTAGTTGTTGACAGTAGCTACAAAAAGTGTAATATATTCATTTTAAAAACTGTACTTATAAATCAGGCTTCCATGACAGCTGGACCAGACATTTTCCTGTCCTAATTGCAGTGCGCTTAGGGAGGAATAGGAGAAGGAAGAGACAAAAGCAAGCACTTTTTTGCGCTGCAGTTCTACTTTTGGGTCATCTGCTCTCTAACCCTACTTCTCTCATTGAAAATTAAGTGATAAAAGGGACAACAGGTAGCAGCACCACTGACTGAAAAGATGGCCGTCATCTTGAAGAAGGAGGAAGAAACCTCAGAGTCTGGTTTTCCAAGTAAAAAAGACACCAACATTTGTCTCGTCAAAAATTGGGATGGAGCTACTTTTCTTATGCCTATTTGTAAAGCAAAACCAAGTGGAAGAGTTTGGGAACTTAATAAAGAAAGAGGGATTTTCATCAAAGAACTGATAAGAAACAGACTTTTCACAGACACATGCTAGTTCTGATGAAGGTTTTTTTGTAAGAAAGAAAGCCTTTCTCTGTCAGCAGACAGGTTAAATCATGGAGAGGGAAAAAACCTACCGAAATAACGAATAGGCTTGTCACTGGAGCAATTACCTGGGAGAAGAGAGATCCAGATTCAAATCTCTGCTTGTTTAGAGACTGTAAATTCCTTACCCATGTTTTCTTCTATTTTAACCATAGCTTTTTCACTCACTCTCATGAAAAATGTAGAAGATCTCAGTTTCTTCTCACTTCAGAATGGAAATGACAACACCCTACAGATTGGAAGAGCAGCATCTCATCTAGCTTATGGACAGCCAGATCCAACATGTACCAGGAAGCTGATTAATAGATGCAGTTAGGTGGCAGAATGCATTTCTCTTATCCAGTAAGTAGGCCATAATAGTTGATGATTCATAGTCACTTCTATGTGACAGAGATCAAACCCTCCCTTTTCAAACTAGTCTTAAAGACAAGGCCATTGAGAAGTAACAACAGTTCCATTACTAGCACGTTTGTTTCTCACTCCCTTATATCTGATGGTTCAACTTTTTACACCGACACCCGCAAGGGAGATGATGGGAAGCTCTTTAATATTCTGCAGAATTCCAACTTATCACATCTCTTTGTTCGAGGCCTGCATAAGGAGGCATTGGAAGGCTTCACAAAAAGGCAAATGCAACAACAGAGGAAACAGAGTGAGGATGATGCACTTTCCCTTGAGCAGTGCCCTTTTGCTCTGAGCATTAGATTCCCAGCTGCTACTGAATGATCAAGAAGGAGCAGTATAGAAAGCAGCTTTCTTTTTGTCTGCAGGAGGCCAGGAGATTATCTGCTGTGCCTTCTGTAATCATCAGTGTAATTGTGATCTTGAGGTAAAGCCAATACAGCACTTCATACATGGATTTAACTACATCCAACTTATCTGGAAACTGAAGCAACATCAGCTACTCTATGTCTCAAGTGGCATGTTTAAGCATGAGCACACACCTCAACTGGTCTATAATTTTCCTGAGACAATTCTTTTGTTCCAGTAGAAGCCTCATATGCACCTTCTGCATTTTAAGGTGCAGAATCATGATTAAGATAATGAGAAGAAGGTTGCAAGAAGTTAATGTTAATTTTCTCCTTGCCCGGCCATTGTTATTCAAGTGGGTGTTGGATGAGCTAATTCATAATTGTATATTTAAATGCCGTCAAGGGTGCCTAGATCCTTATTTACTTGTCCAAATAAGTAAAGTAATGTAACCTCATTCATCAATTAACTGCCCTGAATGATGGCTTTAAAATTCCTAGCTGTATTAAAATGCATGCCTTCCCACACCACAACTTCAGAGCCTGTTGGCAGGTAACCATACAGCTGTCAGTCACCTGAGCTGCTTCTGTGCACTGCAGAGCGCTACAGATGTTGAACTGATGTCCCAAATGCTGAACAAAATGACTAAATATAGCAGCGAGTCTCACTCAGCCCCATTCCAATCTCAACAATGGTTGTAAGACAAACAATTACAAATGTTCAGCTACACATAACCAGCTCAATCCCTTACCACAGTGGGATCATTTTCCTTGTTTGAGGATCGGTGAATTACAAACTGTCT
>WAAD01025846.1:5863-25232 GCA_013389945.1 Fregata magnificens | reverse complement strand
TAGCAGCAGGGGGGGTTTTTTGGGGTTGTGGGTTTTTTTTTTTTTTTTGGTACTATGATTCAACAAGCAAAGCCTCCCAGGCTTGGACAAGCAGTTAGTTTGACATCCCAGCAGGCAACACACGCTGCAGCAGACCTTTTGCCTTTTATCAAGGATATGACACCTTCAAAAGTTCAATAACTTGCTGGGGATTTGACGGAACCCAGAAATTGCTGAAACAACTATGGTATCCGTAACAGGCACTGCAAGATTGGAGAATTTCTGAAGCCACAGAGCTTATGTTTCTCTGGGCTCCCATTTAGCCTATAGCTAACTCTGGCTGTCACAGCTGGGCAGAAAAATGACAAGACCATCATTAACTACAGCTTTTTTTCTGCATGTCTTGCAAAAAGAAGAAAAGTTCAGTATATAGCAAATATTGTATAGTAAAGTTGGTATCATACAGGCTGAGTCATAGAGAAGAAATTTCCCATTTCAGGCCAACTCTCATAAAGAGCAAACTTACATAGCCACAAAAGAAACAATATAAAAACATCAGGAAGAGTGCCACAGAGAGAGGACCAAATAGCAGCAGGCTGGTTACTACAATCAAGAGGGACTATGATATTCTGTTCCTTAAGGCAGAGGAAAATACAAAGATAATATGTACAATTGAAAGCTAATGTACTTCTTGTTCATAATTCAAAGCATTTAAGAATTGTAACTGGTAAATTGATCCAAACTTTTTCCCAGGAGTGTTCTTTTTGCCTGTTATAGCTAATACTAAAATGTTCACAGCTACATTTTATGACTATCAGAATTAATAATTCCAGAGAAACATGGGAGTAACTATTTTCATAATACTACTGTGAATAGTGAAAAGACTTCTCCATCTACTTTTCACCAGTACTGCATCTATGATTTATGTGCAAACATCTCAAACTTTGCAGCTTTCAGCTGTCAAGTCCATTAATTAGCAGGTTAATAAAGCCTTCACTTTAGACCTGTCTTCTATATTCCTAAGAAGTATGCTTAAAATACTTTCTTTGTCTTGAAGCCAGAAATAGAGCATGCTGAACAATACTAAATTAAACACGGTGAAATTTTGGACAAGGGCAAGCTCCTTAACTCTATGCCATAGTGGAACCTAGAGGAAGAGAAGATTTTTTTTTTTTTTTTCTCCTTAATGAAATTTTCATCTTAATNCGGGAGTAACTATTTTCATAATACTACTGTGAATAGTGAAAAGACTTCTCCATCTACTTTTCACCAGTACTGCATCTATGATTTATGTGCAAACATCTCAAACTTTGCAGCTTTCAGCTGTCAAGTCCATTAATTAGCAGGTTAATAAAGCCTTCACTTTAGACCTNTAGTTCACACTGCAGCAAATCCATAAGACTCTCTTCCAACCCCGAGAAGCCCCTTCTCCTTTGTCTGTCTTCTCAACTTTTTCTGTGGGGCATGTCTGTGTATGCCTACATCATGGATAAAACAGACCTGATGTAACAGAAAACTGTTCAGCTTCTTATTGCCTGATATACCATTTCTTACATGCGGCTGAAACGATGCTTACATTAATCTTTAAATAGATGTTTTCCACCAAAATCGTACTAGCACTGCAGTAAACTTTAACAAGAAAATAAACATTTGTTTCATTTTTATAACACAAAATAGATTTTTCCCATTATGCAATTTAAGCTACATTAAGCAATTGCTGAGGACAGAGTCCTTAGGCCTCCAATGATTCTTATTTTGAGTTCCCTATTCAGTACTGCTGCACAATTCTCACTTCATAAAGAGCTTCTAGCTAATTGCTGCAAATAAAGGCCACCTTGTTGCAATATACTGTAGTCATCTGTTTCCCTTTTTGATACAGTTAAGGATGCTTCCTGAATAACAAGTTGTACCTTCTCAAAGACATTTGCATTCAAACCAAGAGAGGTAACTGAGTCTTAGGGATTCATACAAAAATGAAAATGCAATTATATGCCCAACATATCTAGTTTTTGTTAGCGTGTTAAAACTACATGTGCCAATGGTTATCACATCAATTCATAAATGAGAAACAAATAACCTTATGTGGAAAATTAAAATAAGATGTGCCTACTGCATAAAGACTGACATTTCTAATCCACATGTGTGTACATGCAAGATTTTTGTGTACCATGTTTAAAAGAAAAGTGACAGTTTTCAGTAAATTGGACACACTTCACATTAATTAACGTTGTATGGTCTAGAAAAATGGTAAGGGTCCTCGCTTGAGTCAACAGATTTTTAGCTTAAAATGCCATTCTATTTCATTTTCTTAGTATGACCAGATTTTTTAAATCATTTAAGAAGGAGATCTTTTTTTAATTGAACAACTGCCATGTTGTAATTCTTGCACTTCAACAGCAAGAGCCCTTTCCAGCAGGATGAATTTATGTCAAAGAAAACAAAACTGGTGTTAAATCAGCATTGCTATAAAGAATAAAAATTAAGGAAAAGGTTGTTGTAGAAAATATGAGAGAAATAAGACTAAAACTGCATTAGTTTAAAGATAAAATACCTAAGCCAGAATAATAAAAAGCTTCTTGTCTTTTATCCAGGAAGTCTTAATATGTTTTGGTTCTGCTTCTGAATATATCATACAAGTTTGAGATGAAAGGTACTGGTAAGAGATAGTATATTCACTAACATTGCAGATTAGAAAAAAATTTGAATTATTGCTGAACTCAAAATATTACTTTGACTTTCATTCTTCAAATATTAAATTCAGAAGTACTGCGAACAAACCAATCTTCTTAGATGTCTTACCTGAAACAATATCTTTTCTCCTCTCATATGCATTTTCACATCTTTTATCTGATTTACTATTCCTTACGGAACAGCTTGAACAAGGTTTTCCTAAGAAGAGTTGCACAGCCTCATTGATCTTAGTATTGATAAAAGTTTCCTGTGGATCTAAACTTTCCTTGAAAATCTTCTCTTCCATTACTCTGAAAGTTTAACTCATCAGAGAGGACACTCTCTTAGCAAGTAGAGCCCAACAAGCCATCAGGCTGATCACTCTCAAAAAAGTTCACTCTCATATAAGTTTCCTTCAGCATCTAAACAGTAGCTACCTTTAATTAATCAATTAACAACATGTTACAAATTATATATAAAATAAATATCTTAATATATCAGTAGCTTTCTGACCGGAGGTCAACAAGGACCTAAACTTGTGGGTGCAGCTACTGCACTTCTTAGTGTAGTTTGTGTATCTTCTTCATTTTCTTTTTTAATTCTGGCATAATTCTAAATAGATTTTTTTCTTTGGAACAAAGAGGTACTGATTTCTGAATGAATATGCGTTAAGGCACAATTACAAAGGAAAAATAATAAGAAAAACTTAGCATATTCAGTGTTTCTCCTACTCATTAAATATCAAAGATATTTTAACATATAAAACTGAAATGATTCAACATGTTATTATTCATTTTTATATTTCAGGATTGATTTGTGATACAGGAGGCAGTTTTTTGTCTTCTAGTTATTCCCTACTAGAGATCTAAGAGGAATATTTTATTCATCTGAAAGCTCTGATAATATTTCTCCTTCGTAATTAAATGAACAAATCCACATGAGCAAATGTACATTTAAAATTATTTGCACAAGTATTCACAGCAGAAGTTAACTTTGAAATCTGATTCCTAACCCTAACTCAGAGATAATTTTAAGTACTAGGATCAAAAAGTGTATTTCACCTCTCGAGACACTTGTGCCAATAGAAACTCCTTATTGCTCAACTCACTACTCACTGCAAACATTTCATGCACAAATTTAATTTTGAAGGTAAATGACTGTGGAGCATTTTTCAGCATTTAGATGTCAGGTGCACCATAAAGTGTCATCAGAAAAGAATTCTTGTGGACTATTGCCTTTCCAAGAAAAAGGAAGGTCGGTGCTTCTAGAAGAATTAAAAACTTTCATTCTGGAATAAAGTTGGGAAGTCACAGAAATTCTTCCCATGTTTTTTTATATATTTGCTACCTATCAGTTTGGGGATGCTGCCACGGGTCTCAAAGCATGTCAGTTAAGGTCTGCCAGAGCTCGTCAGGCTACGTGCACTGTGTTTTATGGTACCACTGTTTTTTGCTTAGGATCAAAGCATTCACATTGCACGTAGGTATAGTTCAATATACACTATTTTTTGATGGACGTCATTGCATCACACTTTGAAATTCTGCACCTCTATCTTCCCCATTCCATCTGGCCCAAGTAAATTGCTGGGAGCTTGGGTCTGGACTAATTCAACCTCCAGCGCAGGCTCCTGGGAATGCTCTGGAGTTCAGCCTAAGCTGGTTCTTGACCTGGGTACATGAATGTCAATGAAAGATCCAGCACCAGATTTTATAGCTTCCTAGATGATGTCAAGAATCAGCACAAACCCACTGTCACGTCAGTAACGAGCGTTGCATGTTTATCCCGGGCAGAAGTCTGGATCAGATATGTTTGTTGTGTACAGGTTGGTACAAAACAGAAAGCTTAGCAGAGAAGATATTTTACACTGAAAGATGTACTCTCAGACACTGCAAGGAGAGCAAAACAGCACTACCTCTCTTGAGCAAAACTGCAAGGACTCAGTGGTTGGTCAGTGAGGTATCTGACATGTGCTGCTGTAAGAGCTGAACAGCTGAGTGCACGGCAGTATCATGCCAGTGGGGAAAGGAGGACGAGGCCTTGAGCAGTTGTCAAGGACAGAGACAGAGCGGGCTGGCAGAGTCCAGACAGCAGCTCTGGGGCTCGGTTTCAAGATGTTTCAGGTGACACATTTTGAGCTCTGTGAATCAGCATCTACAGATGAAACGTTCACCAGGACATTTCAAGCCACCTGTAGTAATACGATTTTTGCGGAGTCGTTAATCATCATTATCGCACAGCCCTGCAGTAGTGCTGTGGACCCAGCCAAGACTGTGATAGTGCCCTGAGGAGAAGCAGCGCTTATCTCCACAAGTTTACAGTCAGAGTAGATAATTCTGATTACAGATACAGGAAACAGGCACAGCATGCAAAAATGGATGAATAACTTCCAAAGGCCACAGACATTTGCAGACAGTTTGTTAAGAAAAGCACAGACTAGCATAAGGCAAGAGCAATGAAAGAAACAAGATGGGGGCCGGAACAGGCTAGTGGGGAAAGAGGCGAGCACAACACGGTGCCTACAAATCCATCAAAACTGCAAATTTGAATGTCCCTGCAGGGATTTGTTTCAATAAAGAAGAGTGGGATGGGGGAAAAGCTTTCTCCTCTCTCCAAACTTCTTTTTTAGAAACATTCTGCAAGAGGAAACTATCAAGTTCTAAGATGAAATTTAATATTTATAACTGTTGACATGAATTCTATTACTTCCCTGATGATGCTTTTTACTTTTATGTCTTACGGCTGTAGAAATAAACCATTCCATGCATTTTTACATCTTAACACTGCAATGATATTTTACCTGAATTTATTGCAAGCATATAATGCTACTTAAGAGAAAAGGATATAATTTTCTCATGATTGCCTATCATATTTATGCAGATACTTATCTGACAAATCTGGTATGACTAGTTATTTGAGGGGAGGCTGTTTGATTAAAAGGATCAAAATAATCAACCACAGACATGAGAATAGAGCAGAGAAAAAAGTCGTGAAAAACTTAGTAATTCTGTCTACAAGTTTTTAGCAAAACCAAGGTAATTCTTCAGTTTGGTTGTATAAGAAAATTTTGAGCTGGATACTGCAAAATGACATCAAATTGCCAGTCACTAACTTAGAGGTGTTGAATCAGGCCCTGGTTTGGCACAGACAGATTAGATAAACAAGAAAATAAGATTTACATTATTACTATACTTGATTAGCTTTTTTTGTTTGCTCTTCTGAAGTTCTTCCTCTTTTTTCCTCACCCTGAGGTTAGAGTTATTAAGCCTGAAGTACAGGTAATGGAGAATAGAGCCTTCCAGAAAATAGTAAAAAATTACTTATATGATTATCCTAAACAATGCTCTCCTGCACAAAGAAAAACAGAATAAATAAAAAGCAACGTCTAATACAGACCTGTAGATCTCATAGGATATGGCCAGAATTAACAGATGCAACTTGGGATATATCTTAAGCAAGTTTCTAGGAATACATCAGTGTCCAGTTAGACTAATTACAATTTTTGCATTCTAGTATGCAGCTAAGCTGTATGCAGTAAGAGATCCAAATGAAAATGGAGTCACCTAATCCTCGGTTATATTCTCCCCAAAAGGGAAGCCTTGCCTCCTACCCTTCAGCCCACCTCTAGCATTACTATGATCCTGGTGTTTGGATTATTTACCAATTCCAGTTTATTAATGCAGACAGATAGATGTGAATAAGGTATAGGACTTATCGCATATCGCATTTGGCATTGTGTGCGGTCGCAGGGCCATGATCTCATTGCAATTCCAGAGATATGGTGGGATAGCTCGCATGACTGCAATGCTGTCATGGATGGCTACATGCTTTTTAGGAAAGACAGGTCAGCAAGGCGAGGTGGGGGAGTTGCTCTTTATGCGAGGGAGCAACTGGAACGTATCGAGCTCTGTCTAGGGGTGGAGAAAGATCGCGTCGAGAGCTTATGGGTAAAAATTAAGGGGCAGGCAAATATGGGTGACACCGTTGTGGGCATTTACTACAGGCCACCTGATCAGGAAGAGGAAGTTGATGAAGCCTTCTACAGACAGCTGGAAGTTGCCTTGCAATCACAGGCCCTGGTTCTCATGAGGGACTTCAACCACCCTGATATTTGCTGGAAAAGCAACACGCGAGGCACGCACAGTCCAGGAAGTTCCTGCAGAGCATCAAGGATAACTTGTTGGCTCCTCCACCACCTACGTCAAGGAGGTGAGATGTGCTGCTGGACCTTATACTAACAAAGAAGGTCTAGTTGAGGATGTGAGGGTTGGGGGTAGCCTTGGCAGCGGTGACCATGAGATGGTGGAGTTCAGGATTCTGCATGGTAGAAGCAGGGCAACAAGCAGCATTACAACCCTGGACTTCAGGAGAGCCAACTTTCCCTCTTCAAAGACCTGCTTGGAGGAATCCCATGGGTTAGGGTTCTAGAAGGTGGGGGGGTCCAAGAGAGCTGGTCAGTATTCAAGGACCACTTCCTCCAAGCTCAAGGTCTGTGCATCCCTAGAAGGAAGCGGTCAAGGAAAGGAGCCAGGAGACCCACATGGATGAGCAAAGAGCTTCTGAAAAAACTCAAATAGAAGAAGGAGGTTTACAGTATGTGGAAAAAGGCACTGGCCACTTGGGAGGAATATAGGAACATTGTCAGGCTATGCAGAGATGCAACAAGGAAGGCCAAGGCCCACTTGGAACTAAATCTGGCAAGGTATGTCAAGGATAACAAGAAGGGCTTCTTCAAATACATCAGTAGCAAAAGGCAGACTGGGAAACCTGTGGGCCCGCTGCTGAACAAGGTGGGTGCCCTGGTGATGCAGGATGCTGAGAAGGCGGAGTTACTGAATGCCTTCTTTGCTTCAGTCTTTGCTGCTAACACTGGCCCTTAGGCATCCCAGCCCCCAGAGATGGGAAAGAAAACCTGGAGTAAGGAGGAATTCCCCTTGGTTGAGGATGATTGGGTTAGAGATCATCTAGACAAGCTGGATCCTCACAAATCCATGGCCCCTGACAGGTTGCACCTACAAGTGCTGAGGGAACTGGCGGATGTTGTTGCTAAACCACTCCCCATCATCTTTGAAAGGTGATGGAGGACAGGAGAGGTGCCGAAGGACTGGAGGAAAGCCAATGTCACTCCAATCTTCAAAAACAGCAAGAAGAAAGACCTGGGAAACTATAGGCCAGTCAGCCTCACCTCCATCCCCGGAAAGGTGATGGAACAGTTCATCCTGGAGGTCATCTCCAGGCATGCAGAGGCAAAGAAGGTTGTCAGAAGTAGTCAACATGGATTCACCAGGGGGAGATCATGCTTGACCAACCTGATAGCCTTCTATGATGCTGTGACTGGCTGGGTAGATGAAGGGAGAGCAGTGGATGTTGTTTACCTTGACTTCAGCAAGGCCTTTGACACTGTCTCCCATAACATCCTCACGGACAAGCTTAGGAAGTCCAAGTTAGATGAGAGGACTGTGAGGTGGATTGAGAACTGGCTGAACAGCAGAGCCCAGAGGGTTGTGATCAACGGCGCAGAGTCTGGTTGGAGGCCCGTAACTAGCGGTGTTCCCCAGGGGTCTGTACTGGGTCTGGTCCTGTTCAATATATTCATCAATGACCTGGACAGAGGGATAGAGTGTATCCTCAGCAAGTTTGCCAACGATACCAAACTGGGAGGAGTGGGTGATACGCCAGACGGCTGCGCTGCCATCCAGCGAGACCTGGACAGGCTGGAGAGCTGGGCTGAGGGGAACCAATTGAAATCCAACAAGAGCAAGTGTAAAGTCCTGCACCTGGGGAGGTCGTTCCCCCACGCACCAGTATAAGCTGGGGGTTGACCTGCTGAAAGTAGCTCTGCTGAGAAGAAGCTGGGAGTGCTGGTGGACAGCAGGCTGATTGTGAGCCAGCACTGTGGCCTTGTGGCCAAGAAGGCCAACGGGATCCTGGGGTGCATAAAAAGGAGTGTGGCCAGCAGGTCAAGGGAGGTTATCCTCCCCCTCTGCTCCGCCCTGGTGAGGCCACATCTGGAGTACTGCGTCCAGTTCTGGGCTCCCCAGTTGAAGAAGGACAGGGAACTGCTGGAGCAAGTCCAGCAGAGAGCCACAAAGATGATCATGGTACTGGAGCACCTCTCTTATGAGGAAAGGCTGAGAGACCTGGGTTTGTTTAGCCTGGAAAAGAGAAGACTGAGGGGGGACCTTGTTACTGCTTACAAATATCTGAAGGGTGGGTGTCAAGAGGATGGGGCCAGACTCTTTTCAGTGGTCCCCAACGACAGGACAAGGGGCAACGGGCACAAATTAGAACACAGGAAGTTCCACCTGAATATGAGGAAAAGGTTCTTTACTGTGAGGGTGACAGAGCACTGGAGCAGGCTGCCCAGAGAGGTTGTGGAGTCTCCTTCTCTGGAAATATTCAAAACCCGCCTGGACACAGTCCTGTGCACCCTGCTCTAGATGTACCTCCTCAAGCAGGGGGGTTGGACAAGATGATCTCCAGAGGTCCCTTCCAACCCCAACCATTCTGTGATTCTGTGATTTAAAAGCATTGCAAACAGATAAAACTCTCCCAATTCTCTGCAGCAGTTAGACTTTGAGACTAGGGATCCCCAGTGGTCACTTCCAGCCAACAGCTGTATGATTGTATGAAAACACCACCAATTTGGGAAGCTGTGAATGGATCCAACACAGTTGGATAATGGCAAGGCTAGAGATAGGAACTCACAGCTGAAGCCTTTTAGCCACTTCATAGGTCCAATCAAAGATACCATCAAGCTGTAGTCTTGTAACGCTCACTTATCCCAATATTGCTCTACAAATTGTCAAGTAAGCCCACTGAAATCCTCCTCTGGGCACAGAAAAGGTTAGGGAAGGGGGTCCAGGGTAGGGGTGGAAGCAGGAAAATGCCAAGTCTGTGTAATAATGTAAACCTAAGTCTTCGCTACTTCCATGTACCACCCAAACTAAGACACTGACAAAAATACTAAACTGCATGAGAGTAGTATAGGGCATTATATTACAAGCCTCCTAGTTATAATTCAATGTAAAATATTAATTGAAAGGCATCATAGAATCATAGAATATTGTATATTACAGATATATAAAAATGTTATAATATATACATAATAAAATAATAATCACAAACATCAGCTACCACAAACTAAATACTGAAAAGTCATAGACCAGGACTTTAAAAGTGAGCAAACAGCTGTATGCACAGGTTTCAATCAGAAAGTTTAGGATGGAGTCCAGAACGTGTAGTATACTGTAGCTGGGTTAATAGTAACATTTAAGCTGCCAAATGCAATATTTTGCAAGGAAAAAAAAAAATATCTATCAGACAGCAATACTTCAGGAGATTAAAAAAGCAAGCACACAAAAACTGAATAACTGAGGATATTAGTTATAGAAACCTATAGGGAATGAGTAAATCTTAAAATATCGTGTATTAAGAAATTTTCCCTGTCATCAAGTCTTTCTATAATAATCTCTGCAAGGTCCTTGTACCTTCTTTTTGTACATCTTTTACTATCAGGAATTGCATATTGAGCTCCACATATCACTGGGCTTGCTTTTCAGGTCAGCTCTTATCTGATCAGCATGAAATATAGATAATGAAAAAAAAAATCAAACATAATCATTAGAAGCTAAGAGAGAATAGAAACCTCCTCACTGTGTTGACCTGCTTTCTATTCAAATAGAAGGGAATATAAGGGCAGAATTAGAAAATCACTTAGAATATTTTAGCTTGGTATGGAGATGCATCATAGATCCTCACAAACATGTTCATAAAACCCCAGACTTTTTAATGGCAGTGAAAATCAGGACATCCCTTTGAGGTTTTAAACTAGTGTTTATATTCCTCCATCCTCTGCCTCATTAATTTACAGGGATTATTTCTAAAGATAGATGAGTTTTTTGATTTTATTTAGGTTTTCCACATGAAAGAAAAAGTTAATTGACTACTAATGACTAATCTGGGTACAGTGCCAAGACATTTTAATATTAACCTGAAAGATATATTTAAATTCAGTTACATGTCTAAGCTATCAATTATATTAGTCTAAGTTATCAAGTAATAAATTCAAATTAATTCATAAATGTATACATATATGTTATGACTGAGGTGTTTTTTAAGGCCAGTTTTTAAATTGAGGTATTTTCTAATACCTCGCTTGGAGAAGGAGCTGGAGTTTTTAAAAAGTAAAACTGAGTGTAGATGAACAAGCTTTAAAGGACTTGATTCTTTCAAGTAATCTGGAAAAAAAAAAATCCTTTCTGAGCCCCCACCCTAAATAAAATATTTCCTATTTAGAAAACAACCCACCAGCTGGGGTTCAGGGTACACCTGTCATCTGCAACCCTCATTTTTGATGGGTGCATGTCCCCAGGAGTGCCTAGTACCTCCACTTCCAGCTTCTCCCTTTCCAGCCATCCCCCAGACAGGGCAGTTACCTCCCAAAAGGTGGCACATAGCATTAAATCAAGAGACACCTTCAAATTTGTGGATGTTTTCCTGACTGGTAACTAGTTCACCAGAATGACATACAGAAGTACCACACATTAGTACCATACACCTAGCAGTGTGCCCAGGTGGCCAAGGAGGCCAACGGCATCCTGGCTTGTATCAGAAATAGCGTGGCCAGCAGGAGTAGGGAAGTGATCGTCCCCCTGTACTCGGCACTGGTGAGGCCGCACCTCGAATACTGTGTTCAGTTTTGGGCCCCTCACTACAAGAAAGATATCAAGCTGCTGGAACGTGTCCAGAGAAGGGCAGTGAAGCTGGTGAAGGGTCTAGAGCACAAGTCTTATGAGGAGTGGCTGAGGGAACTGGGGTTGTTTAGTCTGGAGAAATGGAGGCTGAGAGGAGACCTTATCACTCTCTACAACTACCTGAAAGGAGGATGTAGCAAGGTAGGTGTCAGTCTCTTCTCCCAAGTAACAAGCGGTAGGACAAGAGGAAATGGCCTCACGTTGCACTAGGGGAGGTTTAAGTTGGATATTAGGAAAAATTTCTTCACCAAAAGGGTTGTCAAGCATTGGAACAGACTGCCCAGGGAAGTGGTTGTCACCATCCCTGGAGGCATATAAAAGACGCGTAGATGTGGTACTTAGGAACATGGTTTAGTGGTGGACTTGGCAGTGCTACGTTAATGGTTGGACTTGATGATCTTAAAGGTCTTTTCCAACCTAAATGATTCTATGATTTATAAAATGAAGCACTCCAGGAAAACAAAGATACCATGAGGCTTATTACCATCCATAATTTCTTTACCACAAGAGAGTCAGCATAAAGGCAAGCTTGTCTCAGGCTGCAGCACTTGTTTTTCTGATGACAAAACAGAGGAGAGGAGGGAGAACTGCACTGGATGCAGGTGAAGTGGGGAGAGAAGGTGGTTGAGGACCAGTCATGGAAACTAAGCAATGATCCTAGTCAGTGTCTGTAGACAGAGGTGGCCAGGTTCACCCACATTTTTTCTAGCACAAATCCCTCTATATGAAAGATGTTCCCCACTTTCTTCCCAGCTGATGCAGTAGCCACACTGAGCTCGCTGCTTCTTCTTCCAAGTGCCACCTCACTCCATCTCTCATGCGATTTTCAAGAACCAGGACCTGGTCTCCGCTTACGATAAACTCTTTCCATTAGCCCTCCAAAAACAAAGCAAGAAAAAAAAAAAAACACACCAAAAAAACCAATGACTGACTCAGGAGAAAAAAAAATTAATGCATAGAACCCTTTCCTCGGACTACCTGGTAGTAATAATTATTTATTTTGGACAGATAAATTAATTAAAAAGGTTAACAATTTCAGAATGACTAAATTTGGCAAAACTTTTCAACCAAAACTAAGGGAAGATAATGCTAAAAGCAAGACTTTTGATTTAGATATTTGTGGGTAGCGGTAATAACAATAATACATGAAAAGAGTAATAATTTGTAAGTGATGGGTATTTGTTGTGCAGACAATTTTTGAAGAGTGAAATATCAACAACTAAATCAAGCTTTTCATACATATTTTGGACATATTTTCCATCTAATTAAGGCTGTCCCATTTTGTTTGGAGCAGAGAAGTTGAATAGACTTTTTGTTTTCCTGAGTAACAACATTTCATCTCCAAGAAGAAAAATAATGTCTCCTTCCCCCACCTTCCATTAGTATCAAAAATGGCATTATTTACACAGCCCTACGTATGACAGTAATATATATTGCCTGTCAATATACACCATTTGTCATAAGAAAGACCTGCCACTATGTATCATTTCAACACTTTAAAATCCTTTTAAAACATTTGATGAAAATTATTATTGAAAGACTGCTTGCTTAAAAAAAAAATTTCTCAGTTAGCAAAAAAGGAAATAAAATTAATAATCTACACTACCAACAAATCTCCTGCCAGCTTTAACTCAAGGTGACATCTGTTAAATGGCACAATGTCTGGCAGAATCAGAAACTTTGTATTTTATTTGTTTCTTCTGCAGTAGAACAAAGTATATGAAATGTCACCCCCAAAAGTATTCTTGGAGTACTTGAAAACATCTAGCATGAAGCATAGGTGTGCAAAGTGATCATTTTACAAATTCTCAGAATAGTCGTTCTTTGCAAACATCCCTGTTTGAGAGAAGTTAGGATTTTACTAAATCACAAAACAACACACCTCATATTTAGATAAAATTTCTGTAATAACCAGCAGTTACTGCCATCACGTCTGTAAAGTTGCTGATTCTAGATAAGAATATCTCATAAATTAAGGGAGAAGTGATCATAGAATGACAACTTACTCAGGAATTCAATTTACCCCTGTTGGTAAAGGTATCAGTGTTCACTCAATTTTTTTTTTTATCATTTTCAAGCTCATTCAACGTATCTCAAAATAGATGCAAGATAATTATAAAGTTGATCCAACACTTATATTGTTTATTAATTCCTTCTGCACCAAAATCAATACATTTACACATTTACAGTTACAGGAGATATGTGGAGCTGTGGATATTCTGCTCAGTAATCTCAGTTTTGCAGAATGAAAGGAACAGGGAGCAATGCACTTGCAAGTATTACAAGATGATGACTTGGATACTGGTTCATCCACAGGAAGATCTTTCCACTATGAATTCCTTTACATTATTTTGAAGAATAACATGAGAACTACAAGTGTTGTTTAAGTAGGCATGATTAACTTAAATTATTTCTGTCCATCTACAACTAATGAAGAGTTAAAGAGATCCATGAAGGTTTTTTAATTCTTGTTTCTAATCATTCTAGTTAGCAAGAAACAGGGAAATACAATAAGTTACTAATAACAACTCTGATATTTTAGTAAACTTAATAAATTTTTTAGGTATTATGATCTGGATTACTTTGCTCGATAAGTGCTTGTCTACAAAACATGTATCTGTAATACCTTGCTTAGAAATCAAAGTTAGAATTGGAGCAATTAGGTGGATTGTTTGGATTTCTCTTGAAGTGAAATGAGGATTAGTCATTCAGCTGATTACAATAATAGCAGTCATTTGAAAACAAATGAAAGGCATCAAACACCTAGATTCCTATATTGTCTAAGACCTGAGAAGTCTGACAAAACAAATGTGTTCAAAAATTGTAATTAGTGAAAGAACTGCTTCTTTGCAACTCTAAAAAGGACAATATTGAACAAACAGATGTGAAGAAGGGAGAAAACAGTAATTGAAAAGAATCGGTGAATACAAAATTTGATCTCTTCATCACAGAAATTATACCTAAGCTTATACTTGAAAGTGACATAAGGAAGAGACTGAATTGGAAAATAAAAAGATGATAGGTAATAAGAACTGTTACATTTTCTTCAAAACTCTCTAACATGCACCCCAAAATAAGTCAAACCAAGTGTTTACATTTTACCTTAAATTAGCAAAAGACTTATAATCACTAACAGAAGATCACATTCCAAAAGAAAATAGTTTTCTGATATTACTAAAGGCAAAATGATTTCAGACTGTTACAGAAAAGAGACAAGATGTAAAATAACACACATTCATAAAGAAGAAAACACCTCTGAAGAGCCTGCTGTAGCTGTCTGACAGCTATCAGATTTGTACAGCAATTTGAAAAATTATTGAATTTTTGCATCCTCTTACATGGAAGGAACACATTGAGGAAAAGAATTGTTTAAGTGTATAGGAGGAATAAAACCAACTGCGTTATTACTAGAAACAAGAAAAGACCTTTGGAAGTAACACAGGACAATAAACTGAAGCAGTAAGGCATCACCCAAAGATTGTGACAAAGGTAGAAAGCAAATAGCAGCTTCAGATGTTTGTTTTGATCTTTAGCAGAAAAATAACAGTTGATGAATTCTGCTTGCACAGTTGTGGGCTGAAATGATGCTTACATAGTAAAGGTAGAGATACTGGCTAGCAGCAGAAACTTAGTGGTTTTTACTGAATACGAAATCAACTTAAGTATAAGGTGTATAGTGATCACAGCCTCTTCTGTGGCTGTGGTCGTGTGTTCTCTCACAACCAGAGAAATCAACACACTGGTTTTCATTAAAGAAAATTCTCAGGCTGGGAACATAAAGAACATTGGTGTGACAGAGATTGAAGCTAAGAAGTTTGCTGAGACTCTGAATTTATGATTCCTGTGGCATGTGCTATCCGAGTTACTTTCTTTGCTACCAAAATACACAGTTCTCTGAGAAACAGAGCAGAATAAAATCTTAGAACCCTAAACCAGGACAAAGGAGAGAAGTCTGTTGAGTGATATAAGAGCACAAGATACTGAACAGTGGCAAAGAGAAAATACGGTTGTGTAATGGCAATTAAGAGGAAAAAAAAGTCTTGACCAACAGATACAGATTAGTATGACAGATAACACATATCTTAAAAGAAATCAGGCATCGTTTCATACTCTTAAACTGAGATCAGATATTAAAGCTGGTATGCAAGATCAGGAATTTTAATTTTTTTTTTTTTTGTCAGAATCTGAATTAGATTAATTTCCATCAAATACCACTGATTATCAAAAAAACCCTAAGTCTTTGGCTGACTTGGTTTCCAAATACAGCCATTCATCTGTGAAATTAAACCACGCTGACTTGTCAACTGAGTTGTATACCTACCAGTGATTCTCTCAGCCTCAGAAGACATTCAGAGTGCTTTGTGGTGGAGGTTAGGAAGCAACACAAGGAGATCAGCGTTGTTCATTGGAGGGACAAGAAAAAGGAGCTTGGAAAGTAGGGTATATTTTAAGGAACAGAAAAGTACAAATAAGTGAAAAGTTTCTGCCAGGGTACAGAGACAGAGTTTAAGTTTTGTCAGCTTTCATTACTGGTATTTCTAGTATTGACAGAGAGAGTAGGAAACATCAGGGCTCTCAGTAATACCTCCTCCCTCTATTTGCCTTATCTAATTTATTAAATGTATGGCTGATACAGTTGAGGACAGGGCAGCCAAGCAGAGAATAGGCCAATGAGAACTTCATCAAGTTCAATGACAGAAAATCCTGCACCTGCAATAGGTTAACCTGTGCCACAGTACAGCACTGGCTGGTTCGCTAGTGGCTCTGAAAAAAAAAAAAAAAATAAAAAAAAAACCCACAAAAAAACCACAAAACAAAACCGCAACAAAAAACCAACCAAAAAACAAACAAAAACAAAACAAAAACAAAAAAAACCACCACCACCACACCAGAAAATCCCCCAACTTGAACCCAGGTCAATGCCAGAGATCTGGTGTGGAGATGTGTGCTATTCTGTTTGCCAGGTTTCTGGTCTCCCCAGCACTAAAACACACACAGATCAGAGCTTGCTAGGGCAGCTAAACATCCCCCAGAACCGCAGGAAGAGTTTGCATGCTGGGGACATACTCCCAGCTCACATTAGGACCCACAAAGCATTCCTGGACTTCAGACTTCGAATACATCTGCCACACTCAAGCAAAGGTAGGGTGTTAGGGCTATAAGATTTTCTGGGGGTACTTTGGCCTACATTTGCTGTTTAGAGTGATAGAGTTTCTACTAATTGTTCTAAGAGAATTTTATAAAAAAAAAAATCATCTTTCACATAAAAAAATAGAGATTCTAAACTTTGGTAAGTAAACACTGCCTGAGCAACTAGTTTTCTCCTCTTATCTGCTCAAGCACCACTGCTGTTGCTAGCAACAGTAAGATACAGAGCAAGGTATATATTTGGAAATGATTTTACTCTGCATTAACTTTTCCAAATATATTTACTGTCAGAGCCCCATACGGGGAGCCTCAAAACATTAGAAAAATCAGGCCAACACTGTTTCTATATCTAGAAAACTTCTGATCTAGAAGCCTGTGTTAAGTTGATAAAAGTCAAGAAAAAAAGACTATTCTGTAGAATGGCCTTAAGAAGTATTTATTACCCTTCTCACAAGATGATACTATGTTCCATTCCAGATCTACTTAGAGCTCTTTAATGAGTTGCTTGTCCTTAATGGGAAAATCTTTTACATACCTCTTTGATCTTCAAGTAATTTCAAGTAAAATACATAAATACTATTTCATATAATACCTGTTAGGAAATGAAGATGGCAATAATCTTAAACTTTAAGCATCCGTCTTCTAATAAGAATCTATCTAGTTGGTAAAGGGTCTGCACAAACTTTATATGAAAAAATTTACATACTGTTTCTTCAACTTCTGTCAAAATCATTGCATATTTTGACAGGAATACATTTTTACTAGGTATAAAAACATATCATGGCTCCTTAAAATGGAAAACGTATTTGAAACTTCTATGTTTAAGAGATTAATGTCCGGTTTGGTACTTGATTTTGAATAATTTAAACCTTAGTGCTTTATTGCTATATTTTCAGTTGAAAAGGAAAATGTCTTGTAAATCTGCCAAGCTGCAAGATGGATTAACAATTTGTGTGTGTCCCTTTTTTCTGCTTAGAACAGCAGCTTTCTTGGAAACATCTTTTCCTTTTCTCAGTATATGGAAGCATCATTTTTATACTCTGCATAGTTTGATAGGCAATTTTACTTTCCTTTTTTGCAGTACTTGATACAGTAGAGATTCCATAGAACGTTATAGGATACTAAAAGTAGCCAGTTTTGCCTGTATCAAGTAGTTCAGATGGTGATTTTCAAAAGCCTAGAGAAAACTTAAAAATACCAATGGTGGTTAATTCATTTTCATATATGGACTGAACTTGAGGTACTTGAGTTAAAGAATGTGCACACTAACTTTTGTCAGTCCCAACATCCTCCACCTCCTCATAAATGGCAAGAAAATACAGGTGGGATTGACAATAACCTTTTCAGTCGTGAGCTGGGCTTCCCAAGGAGGGAGGCACAGCGCACGCTCCTCCAGGGAAAAAAGGCAGTAGCTTGAGCTGGGCCTCATCTTCCCTGAGAGGGCTTGAATACCCTGCTCCAATAGCCTAGATGGTGGAAAACAGGTACCTGACATTTTAAATATCACTCAGTGCCCACCTCCCACATCAGAAAGGTATAGGTATCTGATGTGTCATATCTGCAATTCCATGAGGATATTTCACACATTGCAGGGATCTAAAATAGCACCAGATGCCTATGGTACATCAACTTTGTCCAGAGTGTTAAGATTAAAGCTTTGAGATGGAAACCCTTTTACACAAAATATATGGCACTTGTTTCCATACAGGAATTCAGTGAGGTCTAGAGTGAGAAGAATACACTTCACAGAGAAGAATTTGAGTAACAGAAGGAAAAGACCATACCAAATAGATTTCTTCTCCTCATTCCTACAGCATTGAGGGATAAACAGAGGATGCAACAGCTGTGAGGCCTGCCTAGAGAAGTTAGCTACTCCAGGATTATCCCAGCTAAAAGATCTGCATGACCTAAAGTGCAGGTCTTAAATTGCAAATGACTCAGAGCTGCAACCTAGAATTGCCAGAGGACTGATTTGTCCCAACTGTTGGTGACTTTCTCAAGAAGATGGTCATGCTGCCAAATAAATACATCATGGTACCAGAATGCTTGTAGACACAAATATAATTAAAAAAAAGAATGTGTATATGCTCTGGCAGAATGATTTGATAAGAAAAAGAAAAAATTGCCAATAATTCCCCTATAATAATATAATTTCATCATCTGCACTAAAAATAAAGACTCAGGAGGAGTAGGAACTGAAATGCAGTGGCACAAACATTTTCTGCTAAAAGAAATAGCATATTCCTGAAAACAAGGAAAACCTCTAATGATTAGCATACTCATTAGAGGCACTATCTACATTTAAACTGAGAGCAACTACAAGGCTTGTAGTTTCTTGTGAGATTCCCTCCCCTCCCCCACCCCTTTCTGGATCAACAGCTGTGCTGGTTTTCGCTGGGGTAGAGTTAATTTTCTTCATAGTGGCTAGTATGGGGCTACAGTTTGGATTTGTGCTGAAAACAGTGTTGATAACACAGGGACGTTTCCGTTACTGCTGAGCAGTGCTTACACGGAGTCAAGGCCTTTTCTGCCTCTCACACCACCCCACCAGCGAGCAGGCTGGGGGTGCACAAGAAGCTGGGAGAGGACACAGCCAGGACAGCTGACCCCAACTGGCCAAAGGGATATTTCATAACATACCACATCATGCTCAGTATATAAAGCTGGAGGAAGAAGGAGAAAGAGGCAGGATGTTCAGAGTGATGACGTTTGTCTTCCCAAGTAACCGTTACAGGTGATGGAGCCCTGCTTTCCTGGAGATGGCTGAACACCTGCCTGCCAATGGGGAGTAGTGAATGTATTCCTTGTTTTGCTTTGCT
>WAAD01025843.1:0-93452 GCA_013389945.1 Fregata magnificens | reverse complement strand
AGGGCCAAAGGTTTCTCAGCTGGGGTTTGTTTTGAGGGGGAAAGGCTTAGTCTCACATAATGCACGGCAGGAAACCCTCTGCCTTGCAGCTCTCCAGTGATTTATTTTAGATGTTTAGCCAGGGACTTAAATGGGTTAGGAGACTAGCACCTTCAGGGAAGTTGCTCTTTATAATTTAACTTTCAGAGAGCAGGTTATAGTGCTCTCAAACAGTTGTGTCAAAGACCCAGCAAAAATTAATGGCTCAGAACTAATGGCAAGCTTTCCAGGATGTTGCTCTGATTTATTGAGTGGTGCTAAGCTCCAGCATCCTTGTGTGGAGAGCACTTGTCTTCATATAAGGGGGCTAATATTACCTCAAGCTGTTGTCAGTTGACTTGGTGAAATTGCTTAGATGCTGCTCTCGCTGTAGATAGCTGGTGGTGATTACTCTTAAGTATTCAAAGAGCAGAAACCCTGGGGAAAGGCTGATGAGCTGCCCAGGAGGATGATGTTCCAGCCATGTAAACAAAGTCCTGAAGTCTCCTGGTCATAATCAGGACCAGGCCCCAGTGACAAAGCCCACTCTGCTCTGTGCTGCTGCATTGAAGTTGAGCAATTTGCAAGGGGAGAGTGATTGGAGTCAGTCCCTGTGATGCACGTAATCCACTAATCACCACTCTGAGACTTCTGGTGCTCAGAAACAGCAGGAGGGAATTGGCTTTTATGAGCTGAAGGAGACACTGGCATATGTTGTTGAGGAGAGGGGGAGGAGGGACTACTTAAATATTTATGGATTAAGGGTACATTGGGATCCCTTCTGTCTCTTGTATGCCTAGTTCCCCCACTTCCTCTTGGGGATAATGAGACATAAAATCTCCTCAGCCTTACCTGTGTTTTAACTCAGAAGCATCCAGTCTGAACCTCCTTCCGCCTTCCCGCCTTCGTGTTTGCACTAATGGACTGGGTGGATACAAAGCCATTGCAAAACGTGCCTTGTCACCATCCGCCTTGCTGGGCCTTCTCAGTCTTCCTCCGAAAACATCGCAACTGAAAAAAATAAGGGCAGCCTGGACGCTTACAGAAAGTGAGGTTAGAAGCGAAATGAACTCAAAAGCAGATTACTGGCAGGCAGATAGCAGCTTCTTACAGAAAGCTGTGATGCTGTCCTGAATCTCTGCCCCGGTCGCCTCAGGATACGGCGACAGGACAGGTAGAGCCTGCTGAGAGGAGCTCTAACGTTTCTTCCTACCTCTAATTTTAATAAAGATTTGTCTGTCCTGCAGTCAAAAAGGTGACCTTTTCGTTGGATTGCTGCTCCTTTGGTGATGACTTTGCATGTGTAAATTCACCCTCCCTTTCATGAGGAGGACATATTTCATATTGTGCACAGTCACAGGGAAGCAGTTGACTGTCGCAGACAAAAGGCTTTCGTATGCAGGGTGCTCCGCTCAGCCTTACGTATAGAACCTGTGAAGGAGATGGAAGAGGCTGGGAAAGACGTAGACCCCACGCCGCATCATCCTGTTAGCTCAGAGCAGACGGATGTGATGATAGTAATAGAGTGACAGTGCCCCACGTAGGAGTGGGAGGCTGGAGGAGTTGCCTAGTGTCGCCAAATCTTCTCTGCTGTCACAGGCAGGTGTATTACTGGCAGGCGGGCAGCAGTGAGAATGATGTCTTGTGGGCAAGATGACTTTAGGAGCTCTTCCCGTCGAGACCTGTGGAAAATGACTGTGATACTGAAATTGAGGAACAGCGTGTGTTCCCTTGCTCCAGCCAGGTAGACAGTGTAGAAGAATTTTGTGCTTTTTTTTTTTTCTCCTGCTTTTGCTGTTCTATAGCAGAGGAGTTACTCCACGAGACCCAAGTGTCTCAAGTGCTGCTCCCTGTAACATTAGTATTAAAATGAATAATACCTATTATTATTCCTTGCCGTTATATAATTTTTTTCATCAGTGCTCCTGAAGTATTTCGTAGGGAATACAAACATCACATAGCCTTTTATACAGCAGAGGAAACTGCGGCACAGGATATGAACGGAATCATTCAAAGCTACCTAGCATGTTGATAGTGCAGCCGAGAGCTGAACCTCATGTGCTCAGAGCTCAAATGCAGGGTATTATCCTGTTGCTCACCTTCTCTGCTACATGTAAAATAGCGAGAGAGAGGCTGTGAGCAATTCTGCCAATCAATTTTTGTTTTTAAAGGACCGCATGAAACTTTTGATAAGCTACAGCTGGAGTTTGCAGTGCAAGATAACTTGGTTTTATATTCGTACACGTCCTCTAACAGCTTTACTTTTGCGATCCAGCTATTTCCATGTGCTGTTTTGCTCTTAATTTCAAAAGTTTTAATGTGGCATCAACAGGTCAGACCCAAGTCTGCTCTTATTTTGCTAGAAAGGGTGCATAACTCTCTTCTGTCCTATTCAGGTTAATGGCTCTTTTAAGACCTATTAAAACCTGTACTTAAATAAATCACATATTAAATGGTTTAATATTGGGTATTAAAATTGCATAAATCAGTTCTAATTAGCTCAAACTGTTGCTGTAATGAAGATCGGCCCCTCAAATCCACTATAGTGCAACAGTCCTTGAAAGTCATTGTAGAGCCTGCCTGAATGCTCTCAAACAGTTCTGTTGATGTGCTGATGGGTCTGCTGGAAAAAGCAAACCAAACTCGGCATTCAAAGTGCTCCACAGTGGTCCTGACAGCTCGACAGCGTGTGTATGACAAAATGCAGCGCTCTGATCATGTTAAACCAGGCCACTGATAGCACTTAGGCTTGTTCTTGTGGTTGTCATGTCTTTGGCTTCTCATCTTGCTCGGTGTGATGATGTGGAATTACGGTGCAGCAGTGCCGCTACCGCCTCGTATCACAGGAGGCTGGATCTTCTGCTTTGTGAGTCAGTTTGAAAGAGCTGTTGCTGGGGTGACGCAGGGCCTGTGCTTCAGGCCGCTGTAGTGTTACAGAGCAGGTTAAGCAGTAGTTCTGTCCAACTGCAGCATAAACCTCTCATAAATAAGTTTGAAGTCAACTGCAGCTTTGATATTGTGTTCAAGAGAATTATTTATGGTCCAGCCTGCAAGCTTTGGTTAAAATGAATTGGCGTATCTGTGACGTAGGTTCTGGCAAATAGCGGCACCAGTTGCTTCACTGGCTGGAAGTACCTGGAGCTGTTACCTGTGATCTGGCAATAGGTGCACCATTCAGTCGTCGAGCCACAGAGTGCTTCACTGCTACTTCATAGTTCGCGGATCTTTCACTGAAACTGTCCCGCTCTGGTTTTGCGAGTATATTGCACATATCATAATGTCTCTGAAACTAGTAGCCACTGCACTTCTTTTATTTTGCCAATGGTGTCACTGCTGCACCACAAGATTTGTGTTTTCCTGTAGACTTGAAGAAATAGCAGTGAGAGTGGTGTTCAGCGCTTAAAGGGCTGGCCGAAGCGATGGACAAACGGCACATTGCTGCTGCTCTCCCTGAGAACTGAGCTGGAGCAGGTGAGGGTAATACAGGCACCCTTTTTGTCCACCGGTCCCATTTTACTTCTCACATGTCTCCACGCTGCCCTTAAGCAGGAGTGAGATGGCAGCTCTAAAAGCCGCACCCAGTATAGCTGAGGACAGGTTTGAGCGGTCAGGCTGGGCCTGTGTTGTGCCTGTAAGACCTGCAGCCAACAAGCGATGGGCGGCGAGAAGCGCGTGCCTGCTCCCAGCCTCGCCTCTCCGCGCTGCTCTCCTGGCTGTTGGCAGCCTGAAGGGGCCCGTCTGTGCTCTAGCTGTGTGTCCTCTCGGGTCCACAGCCTGGAGAACTGGGAGGAGAGTGGATGTTTTGTCTTTGCTGTGCTTGCATGGGGATTCCCTCTGGGCTTCAGAGGCGGTTTTGAGGTTGGATGTGGTGCGTTTCCTTAAAAAGGTGAATATGACTCCCTTAGTTATATTGGAGCTTCCCGTCACCACTGCAATGTAACCAGAAAGGAATTCAAGGAAGCCCTTAGGCTTTGTTAATGAATCTGTTAGTTTCGAAGCCTCAGGCTTGCCCTGTCCCAGTTTGCTAGTGCTACTCTCCTACCTAGGTGGAAGCTGCTTGCTTGTTTGTTCGTTATTACTATTTTTTAAAATCAGGGATACTGTGTTTCTCCTGACAAAGAACTGTCGGTTCTTTATCAGCAGCAGATGTGCCTGCTTTGATGGAATTGCCGACATGTGCATTTAATCTTTTTTATAAGTGTCAGGCTACAGTTTCAACAATAGGACGGCACCCTATAGTGAGACCTTAAGCTGAGGGGAAAACACAAATCAACTTTTGTTGTTGTTGGGGGGAGAAAGGGGAAATGCTGTAAACTAATTAGCTCGTTTGGCTCAGATGTCATTGCTGACCAAACCACTCTACTGCTGCTTTCAGCAGCAGATCAGATGTCTTTTGCATTAAATGCCATTCAGCAAGACCAAAAAGTGTCTAGGGCACCTGTCATCTGCTCTATGGGGATGCTGGGTATACAATTAAAAACTGCGTATAAAAACTTCACCGGATTTATTTCAGGCACTAGAGTTCGATTTTTGTTCTGTCAAAGGGTATTTCTAGGGGCTTGACCAGATGTCAGTGAGCTTCAAGGTTTTGTCTTCTGCCTGGTTACTGGGAATTCCCAGGGAACAGCTTTTGTCTAAGAGACAAAACCCACCAAAGAGCCTCAGGGTACGCTGCTACCTGTGCTGGTGGGCCTCTGCCTCGTTTTTACACATATCCAGAAGTCGAGAAGCAGTCACGTCGGTGGGGGACAAGGGGGCCACAGTGAATTCCCTAAAACTGTAGTCCCTGTATTGTTGTGAGTATTAAAGGGACCGATAAACGAGGAGGATGAGCTTTGAACAACTGATAAATATAATCAGCACCGACGACTTAGAGAGAAGTCAGGGTGTTTGCGGGATTAGTGTGTATTGGCATTTGACTTGTATTGACGTTACAGAAAAGCATGTGGTTCCATTTTTGCTTTTTACGCGCTTTTATGATACTTATTAACCATTTTTCCCTCCAGTATTTTTTCACTGTTACCAGTGAAAAAGGTCAAGAGAATAGGCGAAAATAAACCCACAAGTGAGAAAGGTGTTTCTCGGCTCCTCTTTTACATGATTTATTTTCATTTAGGTAATTCTTAGGGGTTGCAGTTGGGTCGGCACGTATGCTTAAAAAAGCACGTGAACCATGGGTATCTGTCTGTAGCTGTACAAAGCATCGGTAGGTATTTGATTTTGACACAGGAACAATTTGTAAAGAATAGCACACAGATTATTTTGTCGGAAGGATAATGAGGAGAACAACTGCAGACAGACACGTAGTGCTTGCTTAACCTAGAGCCGCTATTCCCGCATTTGTAGAAGTGCTTTCGAGATCGCTGCAGACAGGGCCGGCCATGGCAGAATGGAGGAGGCCTGGAACGATGACGTCCAGCTGACGGCAGGCGAGTCCGTGCAGAAATTGGTCAAAATCTGGGCAGCTGTACTTGTACTGTTGTTGTACTGTAGTGGCCTTAGGCTTTCCCAAAGCTTTCTCAGAAAACTGAGAAAATGAATACCCAATTTTCCTTTCTCAAGGGAAAGATGTCTGTAAAACAGCCTCACTCTCGTCAAGTCTTGCCTGTTCAATTGGCGCTGTGGTATGATAGCAAGCGCAGTGGATCGTGCAAGAGAAAAGAGGGCTAAGTTCTTACCTGGTGTAAATTTGGCATCTTTCCAGTGATATCAGTGGTGTTACGCTAGTTTACACCAGCTGAAAATATGGTCCAGATGGTCTTGATGAGAGAGAAATATCATGAGCCTGGTGCTTTCTATTGCATTGCACTTCATGTAATGATTTCACACCTGTGAAAATTGGTACAGGATCAAAATGGGGTTTCACACAGATGTAGATACACTAAAAAAGTGCAAGGTGCTTGAGAAGCCCATCTACTTTTCCCAGAGATAGCTGCACAGTGGAAAAATTGATTCCTGGAGCGTCTAAGTTGAAGCATGAGTTCATAGTTTTGTATATTCTTTTTCTGTCTATCTTTGGATAATTACAGTGAAAGCATCTTGCCTACAAAAAGAGGAGAAAATTTGTAATAGCAAATAGAAGATAATTTGGAAACAGCGTTAGCAGGAGTGGTTAAGTATAGATATGAAGAGAATGCTATCACTTGAGTGACAAACTTGGTGAGCTTTGTTTGACACTATTGTGTCAGAGCTGACGCTGGGATAAAACATGCATAATTTCTGTCTTCATAAACATATGGTAAGTGTAGAGGTGAAGGTAACTTTTTGAGAGGTCTACCTGTGGTGTGCTTCAGTAATGCCTTGTTGAAAGTCATTGAAAATTACTTGCTTTTACTCTCTTCAGAACTCTCTAAAAGATAAATACCATTTCTCTAACTCTTGTCTTATTCAGATTGTGGAACTAGGGGAATGAGATAATTTTGCTGTTAGCAAGTTCTTATCCCTACCTGTGGCTGGCCCGGTCCTCCCCTGATGAAATTCCTCATGACAGTTCTGCTGGGGCTATTGGAACTAGATGAATACTGGTCAGCTGAGGATAGGATTCATTATACTAGCGGAAAGCACTTCTGGCTTTATTTGATCGTTACCACTTCAGTGTGTTGGGCTGAAAGTTCAGAAGATGTCATTTGACAATAAGGGCCAAGTCGACTGATGCCAGCATAGCTCACGTGGAGCTGTGTTGGTGTATGGTAGCCGGAGATCCGGCTTTGAAACAGTCAATAGCAGGCAGCACCTCCTTAACTCATCAGAAATAACTGTATTAGTTGTCAGCAAGACACCTGAGAAGGGCTTTTTAGAAATGGTTGCAATCAGCAACCTTTGGCATCTGTAGGACTGCACAGACAGGATGTGCTGTCAAGCAACAAGATCTCTCCTCTGGCAATTACTGGACAGTGTTTTCTTTTTTTTAAAAAAAATTAAGAAGGAGGCTTGCATCGCAATATTTTAGCGGTCGAGCATAATACAGGAAGAAAGGTGTCAGGATGCATTTTATCCAATACAACAGGATGCTGTAGGCAACACGGTTTGAAATTTGTTGAAAAGCAGGTGACAGCCACCCATGTAAAGAGTCTCACTTCCTTGAATTGTGTTATGCTGTGCTGTTGCTATTAATTTCACAAGCTCTGCTTGCAAGTGGGGAAGTGAATGAGTGATGCAGTACTGTTATACAAAGATGCCTTGGCCTCAGAAGTTCCTAGGCTATTTAAACATGTTCCGTGTAATCCACTTAATTGCGTGTGTAAGCTTGTCAGGAGAACTTCCAGCAGAAGCAAAGCCATGATGCGCTCAGAAGTGGCGGGGGAAAGCAAACTGAATGCTGAATTACTGCAGTGCATTACTGTCGTTCTGAGTTCAGAGGCAGATTTAATTCCAAGTCAATAATTAGAGCAGTTGCTGCTGGATCTTAATATAGAATGAGTCAGGTATGGCTACTGTATAAGGCTGACAGCAGGTGTAGCAGAACGCATTCAGCTGGAATGATAAGCTGCAGGCTAGTGTACCACTCGAGATAATATAGGGCTGACAGCCTTACCCGTCAGGCCTGGTCGGGTTTCTGTTGAGGGAAGTCGCGTTGCAAGTGTCCTCACTTGGGACGGGTCCTGCTTGGTTCTACCTGAATTTGGAATCCTTTGTGTTTCTGGTGGGTGGGGGAGAACGCGTGGGCAGGACTTAGTATTGACACACCGCTTACAGTGCTTCACTGCAGAAATCGGGGTTTCGTGAGCGAAAGTGCCGGAGCTATGGGTTTTACAGTTCGGCACTTAAGAAATTCAGAATTAGAGCTCATCGGGCAGGAAACTGAGTTCTTCTGTGGTTTGTTTTTCTATTTGTCTGTGACTCTGAAAGGGATGTCAAGTACAGGCAGAATTATTAATAATGCTTCGGTCCTGATCCTGCCAAGAACTGTGCCTTAGGTAAATCGTGCGCACGTGCGTTGCCTCCTTGTTGTCAGTACCTTGGCAGGATGATCGCACATCTGTTCACAAAAACCGTGTGGAACGGGGGAGACGCTCTGTGGTATGTCGGCCTTTCTTTTGTGGGCTAAGGGTAGTGATTGTTACTCCGTAGGCTTCAGAAACGACCGTTGCTAGGACTTGGAGAGGCCTAACGAAGCTCAGCTCCTAATTCACATTAGATTTCCCTGGGCTTTGAGAAGCCTTTTCTTGTAGACAACTGTGTATGCCACATTAAATACATGACCAGTTGTGTTCAAAAGCCGTTACTGCAAACTGACCGCTGACACCAGCTTTTACAAAGTTAGAATTGGGGTTTTTTTAATTACTTCTAAAGAGTTCTTAGTCAAATGCATGACAGGCTAATATTGCGTTGCACGGGCTAAATTAAGAAAATTGGTAGAGGAAAGTTCAGCTCTTATAAATACAGAAAGTCTTTGCTGTGCCTTATTACAGTGTATTGAACCTGTATGTAACTGGAGTCATGCTTGTGTACCAGCAGGAAATAAGCACTGATATAACATAGAAAGGAAGTTGTAAGTGCTGCGCTTCCTTATCGATAGTCCAAAATTTGGGAGAGTTCATCTCCCCCGATTCTGGAGAGCATCAGGTCATACACGACAAAGACTTCAGTGTAAATACCTATCTGGCATGCAAGCTAAGCAGCGTTCAGGGGGAAGCCTTGTGTTCCTTTTAATCATCTTGGAGATGCAGACTGTGAGGACTAACGAGCTTCAGAGGATGACGACTTGCTGCTATGAATTGTTTCATCTCTGTCATAGAAAGAAACACTGGGAAAGGGAGGGTTTGTATTATTCACATATTACAACATTGTCTTGGCAGACAGGATGGAAAATAAGGGTGGGGTTTTGGGTTTTGTTTGGTTTTAGGTTTTGGTTGGTTTGTTTTTTTTTTTTTTTTTTTGTTCTCCAAAGAACAGTGAAGGTTTTCTTTGAAAATCTGAAATTCTCTCTTGCAGAGTCATTGTTGAGTTGACGGATATGGCGAAGAAGGAAGTTGTGTGTTTTCAGTTGCACCAACTTCCTGTCTGGTCATGGGTATAACAGTTCTGCTTTGTCTTGTCTTACAATTGAGTCTGGAGGGGTCTGACTATTTTATTTACTGTATCCTTACTAGAGGTGAGTTTTCAATTTGTAGTGGCTCTTCCAAATAACATAAACAGCCACAAGAGTATTATCCCTGTAGAAAGAAAATTGGGTTTGTAGTCTGTAATGTTTAGAAAGCCCCCCTTTAAGCTATTCGGGTACCAGAAATTAGCTACAACATAAAATTGTCAGAGGTGATCGTCAGCTTTGTTGGTTACCTCAATATTACGTCATGTCTTGACAGTTTGTCTGTACCAACTGGAGAACAATTTCCTGTAGTGGTTTGTGAAGTGGATGAGCCACGTGCCACCCCTTCAGCTGCTGCTTGTTTCCTTCCTCTCTCTGGATGTTCAGTGGCAAGCTTCCCAACCTCTTGCTCTTGAATTTTGGGTGTGAGTGAAGGTATTAGAAAAGCTGACACCTCACTCAAGCACACGTTGAAACCTGGGACAATCTGCGGGTTGGAAAACTTCTGTCACTTAGAGCTGTTGGTAACCAAGGTAATGAGATGAACCCCAATCAACTGCATTTGAAACCAGGCTAGGAAGCGTCCATCGCTCATAATCTTCCTGTACTGCATCTATTCCCAGTGCCAGGAGCAAACTCCTAGTCTTCTGCAATGCAAGGGGATGTTTTTCCTCTGTGGATCTATCATGTGACTTCTCTCTCATTTCTCTCTCATCCCCCCTGTGTGGGAGACCATGCCGAGACTCAAGCTGATGTGTATGTGAAATGCTATCCTTCAAGTGCTCTAGGACTGAAATGCAGCTGTCACTCTCCAGTGTGAATAACAGGAAATTTAATTTGTTGGGTGGAAAGAGTTAAATGAACTTTAACTGAAAAGCTCTATCTCTCCCTCTCAGGGTAGAAAATAGCCAAGGGCAACAGCGGATGACTAATGTGTAGAATATTGCAATTAGTATAGCAAGGTACTTACAGGGATCAAATTAAAAAATTCATTAACGTACGCACTTAATTAAGAAACACTTTTCGGTTTACATGATAAATTATGACACCTATTAAATCTTCTAGTACAAGCTGTAATGGCTTCTTTGCTCCTGGGCAGAGAACTATTGCCTTTGAGGTCCTTTGAACCTCCCCAAGGACTGGCAGCATTAGTTACAAGTGTGTTAAAAACAATGCTTTTTCTCCTGTGAGGTACAAGCCCTGCTTTACTGGAAACTAATTTAAAGTTAAGAAACCAGCCCGGGGATTAAGAGACCCATCACACTGCAAGCACAATGCATCATTAAACAAACAAGAAATGACCGCGAGAATAAAGAATGAATAAAGCTAGCAAAATGCCGAGGTGGGTCCCAACGAGGCAGCAGGATACGTGTGATGAGAGTGCATCTGGGCATATCCCTGTGTGACTTCAGCTGGACTCCACCCAACCGCTCTGGTAGCGTCAAAAGAGTCTTAGAGAGTTTCTGAAGACAGGACCCTCAGCTGCAGCTTTTCCTTCACGTTTTGGGGTTTGTTTTCTTTTGGGTGTTGTTTTGGGGTTTTTTGCAGGAAGTCCAAGCACTTTAAGGATTGTAGCATTCAGAGATCCTGAGCCCTGTCGCAGCAGGCGCTGTGATGTGCTGCTGTGGGGTGGGAACCAGGCTGTTTATTCTGCTGCACAGGGAACGTGAGGGATCAAAAGGGGGGTTTGGTGAAGTTTCGTATGTTTTAAAATAGACCAAAGCTACAGTTTCCAAAGCACCTGTTATTGCACGTTTTGGGGAAGAAAAACAAAATAAATTTAAAAAAAATCCAACTGATGAAAGCATTTTTCCTTTATTTTGGCTTTATTGTTAGAAAAGAGACAGTTTTGAAGTGCAAAATCCAGCCTACCAGCTTAAAACGGACTGCTAGAGAGCGCTCTGACCTTTAGGAAGAATGCTTTTTCTACTTCATTTTCTTAAATCTGCTAGGCTTTTTAACTTGGATTAATCTACACTTCTCTTACCAAAAAGAGTTCTCTCTATCATTGGCAAGAGGCAAGTATGAGGTTAGCAAAATGGGCTGACCTCAGCAACATCACAGGATGGTACCCAGCATTCTGTGTGACCCTTTGAGAATTGTCAAGTGATGGTCCGTGCTAAACAGATGTATTTCATGCTTTTTCGCAGTTACTCCAAAACGTGCCGGATAGACATAGTTGTTCCTCGATTTTTTTTTTTTTTTTTTTTTTTTTTTTTAAATTTCATCTGGCCTGTAATCTACCTTTGTCTTCAAAGAGTCCCTGAGTTGGCTCAGTACTGTAGCTAGCCAGGAACACTTTCGCAGCCAGGTGAGTTTGAAACATGGCCTGGATGAGAAATTCCACACACCCTTACAGAAGCAGAAGCAACAGCATGAAGCACGAGCAGAGAAAGGTGAAGTCTTTAAGGGGTAAAGAGAGACTTGCAGCGTCCGCGTGCTACAATCCTGTGGAAGATAATTTTGTCTGGACTCATTCCTGAGCAAAATCTGCCAGAGCTTAAGCTGCCTTCAGTCTTCTGCCTCTAAACACCTCATACCACTTAGATCCACCTCAAAAATTCTTGGTATCTAGCATCCCTCTAGCACTTCATGGACCTCAAATGCCCACATGACAATTTCAGTCTAGAGTGCTTTCAGAAATCCCTGTGTTTCATTTTAAGATTCTAAAATGAAGGTCTTCAAAATGTGACTCTGCTTATGATCCTAAATGTTTCAGTCGGTCTGAACGTGTGTTACGCTGCCAAGACCTGCGTAGGAGTTGAATACATTTTTCTCTCAGACTGATGTGGATTTTTTCATAAATGAGTTGGAGTTTTGAATAATGTTGATGAAATGCACACAGTTTATTAAACAGAGCAAGTCTAAGTAGTGTAAAGATTTACTGTTCATTAACAAATGTTTGAATGAACTTTAAATGAGAATAACCCAGGAGAAGTAGGAATGATGTCTTCATTGTAACAGGTACATAAATATAGTTCAAAATAGAGGAGTGTTTTTCCGGACACCAGTGCCTTCTGCTTTGATGTAGAGCTATGCAGCGCGTACAGCCAGTTGGGAAATGTTTTGCACATGCATCTGTTTCTTTGAAGCCTGATTAGTAGCTTGGTGAGTTTAATAGAAACATTTGACTTTCTCTCTGATGCTCTTTGTGTTGGTTGTTTTTTTGTTAGTTGGGTTTTGGGTTGTGTTTTGTTTTTTTTTTTTTTCCTTTGACCTTGGCAAGTTGCGAGTTGGTGGTAGATTTTTTTTCCCCTCGCATCTTCTGTCTGGCACTCCCAGAAACTGACCCTGACCTGAAATACCGTGATGCTTTGGGGAGCTGTGGGCGCCGTTCCAGGTCAGTAGCAGGGGGACGGGGCTCCGCTGCCCTCGGGAGCACCTCTCCAGCTCCCCCTTCACCCCTTCTGCCTGGTCAGGATCAGAATTCTGTTGAGCGCTTCCACAAAGGTCTGGCCTTTCACTTAATTATACGGAGCGCAAGTAATATCTAGCATCCACTGTATTTTATCGACACTGACAGGCCTGCATAAATAAATAAAAATCTTACTTTATGCAGTGAAATATCTTGTTGCTTTTTAATAAATCAATAACTGGAGGTGACACGACAAGAGCATCTTGAAAATGATTTTTTTGAGGTGATGTGGAAGGCACTAGATGATCCGTATTACTGATTTTCTTTGCAGATTTTGGTTTGAAATAAGTTCCCTCACGAGTTCTCCAGAACAGTCTAGAATGACTGTTAATCACTGTTTCGGTTAGCGTTTACAGCTTTATATCTTTCTTATAGTGCATGAGGTGCCTTACTTTTTCATGAACTAGTACTAAAACTCACTACCAAATAAATATTCCAGTCCCATTTCAACTAACTGCACATTTCTATTTATGACAGAGGAGAAGAGTTGTTCTGAGCCGAGAAGAAACAGCTCAGATTTCTGACTTCAGTTCTGCGTTCTCAAAGGGCTCTTTTTCTGGACAGCATTACTGAGGTGCCGGCACTCCTGTGCACATAGCCTCAGATAATGTTTAAGGGCTGTAGTACAAAATATATGTATGTGAGTCCTGTATTAGTAAACAGTTGATACGCTGCACAAAAACCAAGGCTGAAATGGCAGACCCCCAATAGGAAAATGAAGAACCTTACGGCACAGCAGTTTGGAAGCTGTGCGTACACCCGGGTCTCCTTCAGCAGCTGGAGGCCTTCCCTTTGTGGCGTGCACTAACTTTAGTCCAGGTGGGCAGCACGGAATCGTGTCAATTAGTTCACTGGCTTCTGCAGGAAATGGAGTAAGTGTTCATAGGCAAAGTGTGCTGAGCTGGGACCAGGGCTAGTGGTTTGTTCTGAAAATTATGTCACGAGTCGTATGACTCGCAAAAGGTATGGAATGAGTAACTGGTTGCGTGGAGATATGCGCTCGATCTAGCTTAGCTTGGCTTAAATGTAAAGATTTGTCTTAAACTTGTGTTTGCACTACAGCGTATGCTTGCTTCTGTATTTATGGAAGCTGCTGTACATCAGAGTGGGTTTAATGAGTGCTGATACAAAAATCTTTTTCAGTGGGAAACTTGCTATTGGTTGTAGCGTGCTTTGGGTCGATGGCTCACTTGCCTGTGCGGTTTTCTGTCAGAAGTGGTGGTTGTGTATCCCGGTGGTGCCTCTTCAAGGAGTTATTTTCACTGTTCGTAATGGCACCTTCTGCCATGATGAATGTTCATGGAGCACAAGGACATCTGAAAAGTCTCTGCATGTGATGGCATGATAATTCAGCTGGGAATGACAGGAATTTGTTTAATATTCAGTGCGTACAGTCACAAAAATTGAGCGCATGTTGTCTAAATCGCCGTTCTGCAGATGCGTAACACTGGGTGTTTAAAGCCTCGTTTACATTCGTGTGAAATGTTTCTGTCACCTTCGCTATTGAAAACAGAAGGTTTTGTGAGGGTCTGACTAGCTCCTTCAAAATGGAGGAGCTGAGAGATCAGGAGTTCCTTCGGAAACATATTGCTCAAGCGTGGTGATTATTCCTCCTCCAGCTATTACGATCCAAGTGCGACTGTGTCCCCTGCTCGCTGTAACGGCCCTTGGAAATCTGCCCGAAGCCCTGATCCGGAGGAAAACTCGAGGACTCTGAGCTTTCCAGTTCCTGCTGATGGCCCTGACCCTCTTCCTTGACGGAAATGGCTGTGTGTGTGCTGCTGGCGGTGATCTGTCCACAGACCATGCGCAGCCCTGCCCATGGGCAGTGTCACATTGCAAAAAAAAAAGAAAGTGTTCACCACAAACACTTAGAAACCATTTCTTCTTGTCTCTCTGTTGCTTTATCCTCTTTCTAACCTTTGCAGGATTTCTCTCTGTCTCTCCTCTCTGGTTTATTTCCTTCATCTTGTAGGCACTGGCATTGAATACTGATGAGGAAATACTTGGTCTAAAGCCAGCTAGTCCATTTTGGTTAATTAATTGGAATGGTGATTGGCAAAAACCCAGCCCAAATTTTTGTAGGTAACTTACAGCATAGGTAATCGTTTACTCATGGATGATTATCTCTACCTCTCGGTAGCAGAAGGTAATTGTTATCGAGATCCAGATGCATCAGTAACAAATGCTGCTTTAGGAAATTGCAAACACTTAGACTGAGTTATCTGTTTAATTACTGAGATTGTAACTAGAGCTGTGCAGTAAACCCGCCCTTTCCTCTTACTTGATTCCCTGCACCTTAAGCCAGGTGAACAGAAATAAGGGAGAAACGGTTTATTCTTACTGGGAAGCCAGCGTTCCTATCTCTATTTATGTGTAAGCTAGCACAGATGCACTAGACTTCTGGGCTGTTGTAATCTACTTAATATCAGCCAGCAATAAATGGCTACCGCTTCGAAGCAAGCGGGAAGCCATTGGATAGAAGGCTGATGGAGAAGAGCGCTTTTGGATTGTAACCTGTTGTGGGGAACAGCTCGTATTCTTAGCTAACGCAGGTTTTTAGTGTGGGGCAACCTTTGGGCAAATACCTTAGTCCTCTGAAGACGATGAGCTCATCGAGCAGGCTAATGGGGCACCTTTTTAATATCACTCTGGTTTTGCCAGAATGTCAGTCTTGACAAATGTTTCTACAGTGCTTACGACCTGAGGAACGCTGTTCCTTGGTGTAGCATCATCCTTCTGCCTGTTTTCAAGCGTCAGTTTCTTGCTCCGTGCGTGGAAGGCAAAGGGTGAAACGGGTAGTCCCAGGGAGTAACTTACTTGCCTGTTCACAAACGTTGTCGTCCTCTTCAAGAGCAGACGGAGGGGAAAGATGGGGAGTTTGTGTCGAGGGAAGGACTATGTAGAGAAATGGCCTGGCGAGAAGACCTTGCCATACCTGCTGGAAAGTACTACTGCTGAGAAGGACCTGGGAGTGCTGGTGGACAGCGGGCTGATCACGAGCCAGCACTGTGCCCTTGTGGCCAAGAAGGCCAACGGGATCCTGGCAGGCATCAAAAGGAGGGTGGCCAGCAGGTCGAGGGAGGTTGTCCTCCCCCTCTACTCGGCCCCGGTGAGGCCACATCTGGAGTACTGTGTCCAGTTCTGGGCTCCCCAGTTCAAGAAGGACAGGGAACTGCTGGAGCAAGTCCAGCGGAGAGCTATGAAGACGATCAGGGGACTGGAGCCCCTCTCTTATGAGGAAAGGCTGAGAGACCTGGGTCTGCTCAGCCTGGAGAAGACAAGACTGCGGGGGGACCTTGTTACTGCTTACAAATATCTGAAGGGTGGGTGTCAAGAGGACGGGGCCAGACTCTTCTCGGCGGTGCCCAACGACAGGTCAAGGGGCAATGGGCACAAATTAGAAAACAGGAAGTTCCACCTGAACGTGAGAAGAAACTTCTTTACTGTGAGGGCGACAGAGCACCGGAACAGGCTGCCCAGGGAGGTTGTGGAATCTCCTTGTCTGGAAATATTCAAAACCCGCCTGGACGCAGTCCTGTGCACCCTGCTCTAGGTGAACCTGCTCAAGCAGGGGGGCTGGACGAGGTGATCTTCAGAGGTCCCTTCCAACCCCAACCATTCTGTGATTCTGTGAGATGGTAGAAAGGTGCAGGCCTGGTATTTATGGTTGGGACAGGAGTTTTGTCAGAATCAGGGATTTGTAAGCAGGAGCGGAAAGAAACTGCAGGTCTGCCCTTATATTTCTCTCCTGTAAACAAACAAGACAGTTGAGAACACCAGCTTCTCAGTGATGTGGCGGGACGGCTTGCTCACACCTATAGGTTAAAGATGGACACATAGCCCCTACTATGCTTTGTAAGTGAAGCAGCAGCATTACAGTAGGTTGACGGTAGTAGGAACAAAGCGAATGGCTTACACCTCCCACAGATGCAGAAGGTTTATTTTGGAGGGCGATGAAGGAAATCGCTCTTTACAGGACACTTGATATCTTCTCTTAAAAATGGTAATGCTATGCCCTCTTTTGCAGACTAGGGACAGATACAAGTTATATCTCGAGCTTTGGCGCTATTGGAAAATTCCTGTTGATGTGTTCAAGCATTTGAACTCCCTCTTTGCTATAAAATATATCAGTCAGGAATTTTGAACAAAAGAGCAACACATCCCAGTGTATTTTCAACACTCTTAAAAGTGACAGATATACGAGTGGAAGACCAAAAAATTGATGGGCTTCCAGACAGCCGTTCCCTTCTACTGTGAATGGACTGGACCCATTTTTTTGTTCGCTAAAAGCTGTTTGTTTTGCAGATGGAATCTGCTGAAGTTTCCATCTTTTTGTTCTTTCCTCCGGTGCAATCTGCAAAAAACAAAAGCAGAGCCCCTGACATCATCCTACTGCAGCAGTGGGGTGATGGATTGTATTTAATTTTTTTTTTCCCTTCCCCTTGTGAAATACTTTGGAAACAACACCATGTACTCCCAAACAGGAACAGGCTGGAGACATGCCTTGGAATAAGAAGCAGGTCTGTATGCTGTCATTCGAATTTTGCATTAGTGACAATATGAAATTCAGCTCTGCCCCTTAAGAAGAGAGCAGAGGCTTCTCCAAAAAGATGAGGAAAAAAAAAAAAAAAACCCTTACGTTTTGCCTAGCAACAGAGCAATATCTCATTTCTGCAAACCAGACTCTTCAGTTCCTGTTAGTTTTTTGGCATGCTGACTCTTCAGTTTGGTGGCTTTATTGAATGGGGCGAAGGGACGTAGGGCAGCCCGGACGGCTGCGTGCACAGGTACGGGGTGATGCTTGTGCTGCCTTCTGAGCTGTTTGGCCTGCCAGGTTTGCTTTGGTGCTTCAGGGAAGGTGACCCTCTAGTGATGTTAGGCCTGGTCTAAGGGGGGGGGCAGGGGTGTGTGTGGTGCTTTGCAAGCAGTAGTCCACCTTGCTGCCTGGCACCTACAGCTCTTGTGATCACACACTCATGAGCTCAGAAAAGCTGATTTGATACCACAAAGTCTTGTGCACAAATTGGTTTACAACCAGCGTTTGGCGTAGTTGATACGTTTTATATGTTAAGAAAAGCCTACCAAGCAGCAAGTTGCATCTATAAGAAAGCTGATGGTTTGAGTGGATTGCATATGGCCCAGGAGAGGCAAGTAGAATAGGAAACATATGCTTGGCACCCACAGGTACTGCAGAATCAAGTGAGTGTGAATTGCTAAAACGTAGTTTACATAATATGGTCAATAATATGCAGCAGATGGAGTCTGAATGTATCGCTTAAATCATGACATTTCTGAATGCTGTAAGGGATTGTACAACACCAAACTTTAACTTTTGAAGGTAAATTGATAGATGATTTTCTATTTACTATAGCAGGTGTGAACAAAACCAATGGAATTAGAATGTTTCTTTTACTCTGGACAGTAGTGATGACTACTAATGTGCATGAAATCGTTCATGTTGGGAAATGCTGATATGAAAAAGTAGTCTAGTTGGGTGGTAGACTTGATGGGGTGTGTCTGGTTTGGTTTGGTTTCTTTTGTTTTTTAATTGACAAAAATGGTGTTTGTAGAGATATTTGGATTGGGTGGAAGGGAATTGTTCCGTCCCTTGATCTTCCAGTCAATTTTTGTGACCTTCAGTTAGAGCAAACCCCTGTGCCTTGGTATTATTGATCCCAAATTTAGCTTTGCTCAGCTTGAAGCTGTTTCTTTTCAGGGTTGGCCTGTGGTGTCACCTGGGTTTGGATGGTTCTTTGGTCCTTATGGGGCATGGCTGTGAAATAAGATTCCAGAGACTGTCTGTAATCTGCATGTATGCAAATGACTACCCCATAACTGTACTGTTCGAGTAGTGTTTAATCCTACAGGCTACAGAGTCTGGGAGCGGGCCTGAACACAATGTTACTAAAAAAAGGGAAACTTGAGTGTGTTTTGTAAGAGTCTGACTAAGGCCATAATGAAAAAAACGTTTCCAAGGCTTTTTCAGGGTACCTAACCAGTTTGTACGCTGTCGAACCTAGGCCTTTATTGTTATGCTTGAGCCTTGACTACAGATTTGCTAAAGCACATAGAAGTCACAAATGTATTTACGCTGCAAAAGGAAAACCTTTCCTGCATTAGCACCTCGCACCTTAACTCTAAGATGCTGTTGTCCACCTTCATTCAACTAGCGATTCTGTTTTCGATGTGTGCCGAGTGGTGCTTCAATGGCTGTATCGGGGTTCCCCCCCAAATTAATCATTAGTGTCTGCGGCAAAAAACTGTACACAGTCTGCCTACTAACACTGGGAGGGCAGCACGTTCCTCGTGGTGCTTACGGACACTTGACAGATGCTTTTGCCAATGTAATATTCAGATCCACACTGGGAAAATGGAGGGTGCTTCTGGGGTACAGTGTATTTTGCATTTCGCTGCCTGATCGCTTAGTGATTCACAGGAAGTCAGGCTAATGTGGAGTAACACGGAGCAACTCCAGCCTGGTCGTTGGAGAGGACTATCGGGCCACAGGGTAAGAATCACCGGTGCGTTTGTAGCACGCGAAGGGTCAGGGGTCCATAAGAAATTTAACTAGGAGACTTTGTGTGTATAACTCATTGCTAACGTCTTAGCAGAGATGAAAGTTGGCACATATATAGTCTTTGCTTGGATCTTTTGTTGTTATATACTTTGCCAAAATTTAGTTTGGCTATTTTCATTTTATGCAAGTGTGAAAAATGTTATCTGTTTAAGTTGCTTCTTTGCACTTCTATGAATAAAAAATGGCTTTAATTAAATTAAGAAAGAGCTTTGACAAGTGATTTGTCTATAATACGTACTTATGGTTTGTGGCATTTCAAAGAATAAATAACCAAGATGTTGAGGCTTAAACATTGGCTGCTGCACATGTTCTGTCAATTCCTTCGTCGAGAGAGAAATGCTTCTTTGAGTGTGGATTTAGGTCCAGATACTGCATATGCAGATCTCTCACCACCTTCAGAGGTAGGGGAAGATGCCTGTCATTGACATGGTGAATGAACTGAACTGGAAGCGGCCCAGGAAGTCTCTGAAGAAGTCAACTGTAGTTTTGTAAGGCAAGGAAAAGCAAGGCTTTGATTTTAGCTCTGCAGACATGCAGGAGAATCAGAGACAGCAGGAAACTTGTTAAATTCATATGCAGATAAAACCAAATAAGCTGCAGCAGGTTAGAAAGAATTGAGACTTTGCTTCAGTCCCAACAACACACTAGCTGCAGGGAGAAGAGAAAGTAGTTAATTGTGGGTGAAAAAAATTGGAAAAAGAGGTGATCTGTTAACAAGTTACCAGATCAAAAAGGAGAGGTTTCGAAGCGAAGTGCTTTGCAGGATTATTCATGGTGATGTGATTTTGGCTTTGCCTTCTTTAGCATTGGAGATGACTCAAAAATGGAAATAGAAGTGTGGAGAAAATCCTTAAAACAGTGAATCTTATGTTTTAAAATGTTCAGATCATACCTTAACTTGATTTTGACTTTTTCATAAATCACTTACCCTTTTGACCTGCCAAATTTTATGCACAACATGTAACTGAAATAGAACTGAAGTCTTTTGAAAATACCCAACAGCCCCTTTTTCTTGTTATCCTCAGTGAAAGTAACAGCAAAAGCCTTGGGTTTAAAAAAAAAAAAAAAACCAAACCAAAACAAAACCCCAAACAAACAAAAAAACCCCCCCCAAAACCACCAAACGCATACGTTGGCCTCATTCAAACTTAGTCACTTAACCTTGCAAGCAAAGTCCCACCGTCAAATGGCAAAAAGGTCCTGATTTCTTTTGAGTTTGGCATTAGTAGCTATAAACCTATAGAATGTAAATGTTGACTGAGGTGAATCCAGTGAGTTCTTTGCTTGTGGGCCAGTAAATACTCGTTTGAATTGTGAAGCCGTCATAGGCGTAATTGTGCAGTGTTCACATATAGATGGAATTTTTCTGAGTAAATCCTTCCCTGCCAGTATAACCATAGATGGATTGCATCAGTGAGCTTTGCCGGCAGTTGTGAGCTGGCATTGGTGAAAATCTGAGAATTTGGAGAAGTACTGTCAAAATAAGCAATTAAATGGAAGTGCTTCACTTGATCCTTGGACCGCAGAGCATGCTTTAGAAGGAGGAGTAGACCAGAGGCTTTCTTGTAAGGTAGGAGAGCAGCTGGATTTACAGTACGTCTATACTGACACTGCCCATGTAGCAAATCCTGACCAATGTAGGTATTCCGGAAAAAAGGTTTTGGTTGCAAGTGTAACACATGCAAGTTTGTGCCACCGTTTTCATTGTCCAGAGAAGGAAAAAATGGTTTGAGAGAGAAGGGAAAAAGACAAGTTGCCTATTCGTAGTTCATAACGCTGTAGGTAATGCATGATAACTAATTGCTGTTCAGAATCTTGCTAGCACCTTCTGGAGACAAGCCTCAACACCACTAAAATTAGACGAGTTGTTTTTTGTTGAATGCTGAGGGCTGCGTACATGGGATGAAGAGGAGCAGCAATCAGATTCCTCCTGTGTGAGCATGGGATAGGGGGAATTGTTTCTGTGCACTGAGAAGGTAAACGACTTGGGGACTTCATGGGCTTGCAGGAGGGAGGACCTTCCCAGTGATAGTGGTGACGTTGAACACACGGGCTCAGGATTTAGCGCAGGTAACATAACCTGAATCGGGGAACTGAGTACTGATATGGTAAGCACTGAATGCTTAAGACAAGTGTCACATTTCTTGAAAACATTCACTAATGTAAAACGGCTACAGGAAGAACCGCAGTTTCTGGGCAATCTTGTGCATCACCTTGAAAATACCGAGCAGTGAAACGTGATTTTTGCAGCCCATCTCGGTTGACAGGCAAGAGGAGTGGTTTCGTGATGTTCTCCACTGCTTGCAGTTGCATCCTGGCTGGTGGGCTTTGTGAGAGTGGTGCTCCAGGCAGTGGTAGCAAGCTGCTTCATAAGTAATGCAGTGTCCAGGCAGGCTGGTAGTTTGAGCAATTGGAAGAGAAGGAACAAACAGCAAAAAATGGCTGTTCAGTCTCCACAGATAGAAATAGCGACTGTAATTGCTCACATAGTTCTTTGCTGCAGTTGAGACAGGTTTGATCCACCCACCCCCTGTGCATTTATAAACACAGAAGAAAGGAGCATAATGTAAACAGGCTGTGACTAAGGAAGGGGCTGTTTAATTCAATTGTCTCTGCATTAGCAAGGGATTTGGTGCAGGTGGAGGCAGATGAGAGCAGCTGTCACAGAGGCATGGACACTGTGTGCTGGCTGGGTTCTGCTATGGCTTCCCTTATCCCAGGCCCCTGGACGGTGGGTTCTCACCTCATGTTGCTTAAGTGCGTCTGAAAAACCAGCCACCGGTNGAATAGAGTTTTTGAGTCGGTTCCCTCCAATATGTTGCTAGTTAGTCTGTACCAAAACTGTTCTGGAAAATGAACCGATGTGCAGTAAGTGGTAACACTTGCAAAATCTACTTGAAAAATTTTTATTTTGCGCTAGAACTCTAATGGAGATGCAGCTTTTTTAACCCCTCGGTTGTGAACGTTTGCAACTGCGTGAGGCTGAGGCACAGATAAAGCTCTACTGTGTTAGGGACTGCACCCAATTGTACCAAGGCTTGGCAAGGCAGGAAAAAGTGAAAATGAGCTGCGTTCAGAGGCTGCTCAGCACTACTCTGAGTAACGTCAGCCTCTGCTGTCAAAGTACACTCCGGACCCTGGTGGAGGTGATGTGAGCTTTGGAGAGGCGCCTTGGCCCTGAGTTGCGGGGCACAGAACAGCAGCAGGTGGCTACCGGAGTTCAGCTGAACCCGGGTCGGAGCCTGAGGCTGCCTGGTCTCATCCGCTGCATGCGCTGAGAGCAGCGTGTCTTTGCCGCTCCTGCTGAAGGGCCCAGCGTGGCAAACTGCTGCTATCGAGGCTGATCAGAGGGGAGCTTGGAGCGTGCCTACGAAAAAGTCCGTGGCTGTCAGGAAGCGTGAGGGCTTCTCCAGCTACAACCTTGGCTGAACTTTGGCCCTGCTTTGGTTTCTACTTTGAAAAGACAGTGCACATGAGCAGCCAGGAGGCAACCAAGAACGAAGGTATCGACTCGCCTCAGCCTGTCATGTTTAGTGTCTGTGTTGAAATCGTAGGCATTGGCTCCCCTGCTGTTTAATAGGTCTAGCTGTCACTGTAACTGCCTTGAGCAAGCTACAGCTGTGGGTGGAGACGCAGGTGATGCTGCTATGAGGGTGTGAAACCTTGCTCTCAAAGAGCGGAGGCAGTGTTGTGTGCTAAGCAGAGCGTAGGTTTGGGGTTGGCCAGTTGCCTCTGCTCTTCGCTGGTGGTGAACTTTGCACAGAGCGTGCTCTGAGAGCGGCTGTGCTTTGTTCTGCGAGTCGGCTGCAGTCTGTCTTCTGTGGAACAGCCTACCTTTTTATTTATTTTTATTTTTTTCACACTGACTCTTTGACACCCACCACCTCCCTGCCAGCCTGGTGTGGCTGATCAAGCTGTTCAAACAACTGGAAGACATCAGAAGTTAAACACTCATTATTTTAATTTGATGCTAATCATGTGTTAATGAGACTAATCCTTGCAATGATTCAGGTAATTTGCTTAATGGCTGCCCGGAGTACAGATTACAGCAATCAGTCACGTCTGATAAGATGTCTGTTGTGGAGGAGGTTGTCAGGTGAATGAGGTGGGAAAAGACTAAGGAGTAAGGTCTGACCTCTTATAAGTCGGGAGCCTTACTGTTCAGAAGGGGGAGGGACAAAGAAGTCTTGCTGCGCAACCTTGGGCTTCACAACTAGATTTGTGGCTTCTGGCAGCCGGGGAAAAGCAGTTCAAAGGACCGTGCTTAAGGGCTGTTCTGTTAGGGGTGTCTGATCCTCTCCTGCCTCGAGAAGGAGCAATGTCTGAGGGCTTACACCAGCATCTGAATCGGACACTTTATTTTCTTGAGATGATTGGGGTCATGGCAAAGCCTTCTGGTGTAGAAGACATCTGAATCTGATATAATGTGATAGATATTGGTTCTGATCCTCTGCTAGTACGAAATGGCATAATACTGTTGGAATTGGTGGAATTCCACCTTTTTATACGAGGGCGCCTATCATTAGCCAGTCAGAGTGTCTCTCTGCTTCCAGCTGTGTTCCTGTTTCCCTGCTTTGCCTTCCCAATTCCCTTTAAGCATTGCCCATTGGAGCAATGTATGCTAACTATGCAAGTAGAGTTGCTGGGTAAGTCACTAGGGTGATACGCGACGGTTGAAGATGATGTTCGTGTGAGCGGTCTGTATAGTCCCAGTACCTGAACAGCAGGGCTCTGGTCTGCCACTGGACCCAGCTGCGTGTTACGCTTGACTTAATTCCTAGTATGACATGGTGATAGAAACTTGATCCGGACGTATCCTATATATTTATCTCTGGATTTCCTCACAATATTGCTTCTCCTGCTGTCTGTCTTTCAGTTGTAAGCCCTTCAGAGTAAAGGCAAACCCATTTAACCATTTAGTTCATAATGAATGCTACACTAACTATATGTTAAATGTTAATAAAACAGGTGTGCCTAGCTAATAGTTAGGAGATTGAGAGGAAAATCCAGGAATGCTAGCAATGGAGAAAAATAGTGTCCTGGTTTCCGCTGGGATAGAGTTAATTTTCTTTCTAGCAGCTGGTATGGTGCTGTGTTTTGGATTTAGGATGAGAATAACGTTGATAACACACCGATGTTTTAGTTGTTGCTACGTAGTGCTTACACTAGCCAAGGACTTTTCAGCTTCTCATGCCCTGCCAGCGAGAAGCTGGGAGGGGGCACAGCCGGGACAGCTGACCCCAACTGGCCAAAGGGATATTCCGTACTATACAATGTCATGCTCAGTACGTAAACTAGGGGAAAGCTGACCGGGGGGCCGCTGCTTGGGAAGTGGCTGGGCATCGGTCGGCCGGTGGTGAGCAATTGCGTTGTGCATTGCTTATTTTGTATATGCGGTTGCTGTCGTCGTCCCCCCTTCCTTTTCTGTCCTATTAAACTGTCTTTATCTCATTTCACAAATTTTACTTCTCCATCCCACGACGGAGGGAGTGAGCGAACGGCTGCGTGGTGTTTAGCTGCCTGCCGGGTTAAACCATGACCAATAGGTTTGTGTATTTCCGTCACCACAGTTCATGTGCTACTTTGCGGTTGGGTTTGAGTACTACTCATGAGGAATTGTAGGAGGGACTGCTTTGGAATTTAAAAACCTGTGTTAACATTTTTATTGTTGCTACTTATTTCAGAAAAACACCAAGAATCCGAGAAGTTCCTCAGAAAGGCAGTTGTGGAGTGTTAGACAGAGCACTTGACCTGACACCACGGGATCTGCGCTGCGTTCCTAGCTGGCCCGCTGTCTGCTCTAACGTGAGTCTCAGGTTTTGCTCAGATTGCTTTCCAGCTCTTTGTACATCATGATTCTATAGTTTAAAAGCTTTTCGGTATAGGTATCTCTGTTTACACACTTAACCTGTGAAGGCAAAATGTCAATAAGGGCTTCTTTCTGCTGAAACTGGATTAAAAAACCCCAACCCAAAATACGTACTTGTTTATCTGGGCAAGATGGGCAAAACAGGTAAGGAGGTAAGTCTTAGCCTTTTTTTTTGCAGGTGAGGAAATGAGACATAGGGGAATTTGGTCACAAAGGGCAAATTGGGAATGAAACTTAAGTCCTGTACCGTAACTACAAGGCCATGTCTTGATTACTGTCTTCACGGCGTAGCACTTAAACTGGAAATCCACATCGCTTCTGTTAGCAATGAAACTTGAGATATCTCTTTGAAGCTGCTCATATCCATGCCGTATTGCATGCAGGTCTTTGTTGGATGAAGTGAGGTTCCTCTTTCAAGTTCAACAGAAGTACTAATCCGGGATGAAAAAATACTTCTTGTTTAGAGTGAACCAAGCCTAGATTTAAATGAGAGGATGCAGGTACCCAGATATTACTGACAGTAAGATGGTAACGTTTGGGTGCTTGTCAACACATCCCCCGTACCTGTCACTGTAGGCACCTAAACTGAACCTCTCCATGCTGAGTTTCAGCATCTGTATGTTCCAGAGCTGCATTGGCTATCTGGGCATTGGCTATCTCTAAACCTATAGAAAACACAAGTGGAGAAAACGTTTCTTCAGCTGGGAGGTGCGTAGCCCGACAACTACCTGTGAACCTACGGGTTGTGCTTTACCCTGTCACCCACAGGAGCAGGGTATTGTTTCAGAGTCCTCATTCAGAGAGTGTTGAAGCAAATGATGCACTGGATGTATGCATGTTTGGGGGAGGCAGGCAGCACCTTCTTTTCCTCAAGGTTTATGTAAACAAAAATATTCTCTTACAAATTTGGAAAAATCAGCTTAATCTACAGAAAGGTATTCAAAGCTGGGCTGCCTGGAGTTAATATCTAAATCCCTGAGGAAAGCAAATCATAACCAGCACGGTTCTCCTCCTAGCTTCTTGTAAGTTTAGCCAGATCCTGTTAGGCAGCTCCAGTTGTGTCAGGAACTGAACTCTGTTGTGGACCTAGGGCTTAAGCATATACTGCTGGGAAAAACATTGCAAGGGAGGAAGAAGAGGCAAAACAGTTCAGGTCAGTGCTAATGATGTCAGGCCACTAAAATACAATCTTGAAGGCAAGGGAAAGCACTGTTTTAATAGCCATGTTAGAGCACCTGGTGAATCGTCAGCCCCCAAGGGCTTGCTAACGACTGTTAAAAGTATGGCGAACAGAGCTGCAAGGCCCAGAGAACTGGACTTCCTTAGCACCACAGGAGTGCAGACAAGGGATGTTCAGTATCATTTTGCTGGATTGGCATGCAGGTAAAAGTGACCTGGGGTTTGGGATTCCTAAAATAAAGAATAGAGTGGCTTTTTTTAACCTGGATTAGAAGAAAACCAGTGAGCATGTTCCCGTCTGCAAATTCAGGAATTGGAAAACATCTTCTGCTTGTCTTTATGATGTGTGGTAGAAGTTACTATTTGTTCAATGATATTTCGATTCAGCCATTTGCGGCAAAATATGCTTGGATTTAATCAATTTGCATCTCTGCTGAAGGCCCAAATTGTTATAGGCTTTAGGGGGATGGCATTGTCCTAAAGCACTCATTTAATGATTTAGAGTAAACAGATGGTTTTATTTTTTTCCCACTAGAACCTTTCAGCTTTTCTAGTTACATAGAGATAATAATTATATCTCTCACTTTGATTAAAATGCACAGTATTAATGTCTTACTCTGTCTGGTTTCAACTGCATTATTTCTCCGTGGGTTTTATTAAGTACTGTGGAGTTAACATCATGTACGATAAGCTGTGCTACGCAAGTCTCTCGGTATCAGCTGACACTGAATGCAAGACAGTTGTTACCTTGACAGGGCTGACAGTGTATAAGTACATATTTGGTGTCGTTAAAGGAGGCTGCTATGCTGTGCTTGCTCGAATAAATGAGCATTTTTCTTGTACAGTTTGTGTTAGATGATATTTGGCCAAATAGTAGACAATAGACAACAATAGCTATTAGATATTGTTACGTTCTTGAGTAATTGGCTTTGAAAACGGCATTGAAATTTGGGAAAAAGACCACTGCTCTTTAGGGGTCAATTCAAGGAAAGTCAGTTCAGAGGTATCACAACAATAAGCACAAAAGAAGGTCATGGGAAGAGATTTTCTCTTCTGGGTTTAGGCTGCGACCTTCTTGTGTCTGAGGGTATGTCTGTTCTTGGGTGCTTTCTGTTGGTCGTCCGAGGAAGGATGCACCAGCATCACTGCAGTAATTGTTGACTTAGCCTGAAGTGGATGAGGAGGTGCTCTTACCAACCCTTTCTACCAACAGCGCCATGGGGAGGCAGCTGGAGTTTCTAGAGGATGGTCAGTAACAAACAGCTGGAGAATTCTGGTGTCCCTCAGCCAGAGTAGCTGGGAGCTAAGCTGGCAATCAGCTGATCGTGGACTCTTCCAAACAGCATAGTAGGACAACTAAGCGTCACCTGAAATTAGCGCGATACATATGAGATCTGCACGTCCTCAGGGAAGCAGATGATATCTCAGAGAGCCAGTAAATATGTGATAGATAGCTGGAGCTTTGGAAGGTATGTGATTCCTGATTTGGCGTGGTTGCGTGTAGCCTAGTCTGGAAGGTACAGGAGGCTATGTTTTTTTTAAGCTCTCAAGATAGCTGGTCATACAGAGGCTCGATGAGAAAATGTTGAGCACATAGAATTTGGGATTGGAATGAAGCGGGATCTTGTTACAGCCTTGATTTTTTTGGTCTTTTTTTTAAGTGATTAGTGAACAAAAATGTTAATCCTATGTCAGAGTCAGTGGATCGAGCTGAAGGTTGAGAATGCTTTTTAACAGATCAAAGGGTCTGTTATAGCAATGCTGCCCAGGAACATTGCTGTTGAAACAAAAAAAAAAAAAAAAAAAAAAAAAAAAAAAGTGCCCATATGGTTTATTTACATTTTGTGATAAAGTGAGTGGCGGTCCCAGTTTATATGTTTTATGTCTTGTGCTGGTTAGTTTTATATGTTGGTCACTCAGTGATCACTTGACCTGTCATTTTTGCAATTATTTGTGAGCACTTTAGGTTTATCAATTACTTTTCCAGGCTGTAAGTTACCTATTTTGAGAGCATAATTTGTTTATAATATATGTTTTAACAGCATGATTTGTTTCGTGTTTGTAATTAATTTTGAGCTTTGAGTCTAAAATTGCTTGACAAATGATTACAGAGAGAGCTATTACTTTGAATATTGCTGCTAAAGACCTTTAATATACTGGAACTTTGTCTCTTTTATTACTGAGTTGATTTTAGCGGTCTTGGGACTGGGATTTAGGGACACTATTGACCTAAAAACCATAGGGTACTGTGGCATTGCTACACTAGGACCGGTGCAGTCAGCACTCGCATCTCTCTAAACGCTTTGCTAGCGTGCAAAGTGAACCTGACATAAGGCAATGTGTGTGAGAAGGGCTTTATCCCCAACTGCAGAAAATTCAGGGAAGAGTTGGAGGACTGATGGAGAGACTTGAAACCCCAATCTGTCAGTTTTATTCGGTGGAGGTGAGGGGGGGAAGTGACGTGGTTTTGGTTTGTGAGCGTCTTTGCAGTGGGGAAATACGTTCTAAGGGGCTGTTGTGCGCAACAGAGGAGAAAGTACAGCGCGAGGGAAAAGAGGGGGAAGCACAAGTAATAACTTGCATTTAATGGAAAGATCAGGCAGCAGGTTTGAATCCATGAGGAGGATGTATTTAATTACATGATGCTTAACTCGGTTGAATGCCTGGTCACAGGACGTCTAGACTAGATAAAAAAGTTCAAGCAGTGGAAAAAAATGAGATTGACAGAAGGCCCTGCTACCATGCAGTTGATGCTGTGAGTGTAGGCTGTGCTTAATATAAGAGTACTCTTCTGGGTTATGAACTGTCTGCCTCTGCAGAGATGAAGTCCAGTGTTGACCTCATCATTTTAGCCAGACAAATTCAAATCACTAGACGAAACTACTAAGAGTGCTGTTATACGAACTCCATTCAGGCTGAACTGATTTGTATTTCACAAGGAAACAGAGTAGATGATGTCAAGCTTCCTTCTGGTGCTAAAACAAAAAAAAAAAAAAAAAAAAAGAGCTTCTTGGTCTCTTAGTTAAGAGTGCTGTTAATTTTGTTGCCTACTGCCGAGCCAGCTACTTGGCAGTTAGGGCTTGGTTTCAGATTCGATTTTCATGGGTTGGTCTTCTGCTAACTCACAAGTATTGAGCAGACATTGGAGGAAGAAAAGGATTTTCCCTCAGAAATTCAGTTGAAGGATGTCGCTATGGTGCCAATGGTTTTTCTTCCTGAAAAGTATTTGAAAGTTTCTCTGTAGCTTTTTAGCCACTGAGCTGCCTTTGCCAAGATCCCACAAAATATGCCTGTTACTCTTGAAGTCATTATGTAACCGTAGGGCTTTTCTGGTCTTTTGAAAATGGTGTATTATTATGCAAAACAAAATCATCTTAAGCACAGACGGGAAATTTCACTGCGTTCCTCTGACCAGGTAGTACACCTTAAGGTGAGAGGAGAAACTGATTCTAGCCAAACTCTTGGTGAACACTGATTCTGTAGTCTACGTCAGTGGAAAAGTTTCCCTAGGACTTCTCATTTCCCATTGAAACTGTGCGTTCTCATTGAAAGCTTGTTTTCAATCTAGAATTACCGTGCTGTGTTAAACACGACGGTTGTTCTCTGCCTCGAAAATGTGGATGTAAATGGAGGGTGACATTTTCCAATCTGTGTGCAAAGCTCCGGTGTGTGTTTTTTCTGAAATTTTAAGTAGGTTTTAAGTATGTGCTAGCAATAAGCATATACTATTTAGATCAGACGCAGCTAAAGTAAAAAATGAGTGTGAACAAACCCGTAAATGAAGGATTACGAACACCAGGAAGGACTTGGTAAATTATGCTGTGTAACTTTTTGGCCCAGTAAATCCAACTTATTTCAGAATAGCAAATAAGCTGCTCTTTACGACTACTTTTCCTTATACTTTGTTCCCAGAGGGTTGTGCGAAGCACCTCGAAACAATACAGACAACCCCTAAAGAGGAAATGGCAATTTCTTCCATTAAAAGCAAATTTTATCTCCGTGCTTTTTTCTTCTCAGAGCTGGGTTTGGAAAAAAAATAACTTGCCCTGAAGTGACTGAAGGTTTTTTCTTCCTGTGAAGACACGGTTTCCTTTTTTGAAAACGATACAATACGATCCAACAAGCCAAAGCAAATGTTGAAAATTTCAGTTTCAAACATTTGTTGGACATACCCAGAAATGTGTAATCTCTCAATGAAACTACATAAGGCTAAAAGCCATTTTTAAAAGTGGGTAATTGTATGATGAGGATGATTTCAGGGAGACTCATAGTTATAAAAGGCTTTTGAATGACTTTGTGAATAGGGTGAAAGATAGCAAAATTCAGTTTAAAGTTGTTTAAGTATTTAAAAATGCGATGGTTTTCTACTTCAGAACACAGATAAAGTTTTAGGAACTTGAATGGAAAACTTCACTTCACGGGACATTTTTATGAAGTTCTGCCCAGTAAGTGGCTTTTTAGAATGAAAAAGTACATTGTTTAAAAAAATGCATGTCTAGAGATACAAATCAGTATCTGTAAACAAAAGTTTAAGCTGGGCAGCTTAATTAAAAGAATTCATAGGTATGTATTTTGTTTTTAACGTTCTCAGCAGTGTTATATGTAGACATGTGTGGCTTAAAGACCCAGAGAATCTGGTGCGTTCTGCTTCTGTGCATTAAGATACGTGTTTCTGCCTCTCCTAAATTAAGGAACCTTTAACAGTAGAACCTTTATTTAAAACCACTTTGGGTCTTTGTTAAAAAATTTTACGGGGAAATTAGTAAGCTATCTTTATGTTTGGGCAGCGTGTGGTATTGCTTAGCTTTCTTGGCCATTGACCAACAGGCGTTTCAAGTGTATGTTCTTCAAACTCTTCAGGAGGAACTCGTTGAAAATATGCACGAGGGTTGAAGCGGGCAGTGGTGTTTGCGATGCTGGCAGGAGCTTGGAACAGTATGCAGTTCGGCCTTACTTGCTGTATGTGCTTGCTTGTGAAACCTGCAATGAACAACACTCAACGGTGACTAGCCTCTTTTTGTTTCTTTACCACGATGACTAAAAAGCAAGAGGCTTGGTGGAAAATGCCACTTGCCAGTAGATCCCTGTTATCCTCCTGAAACTTTAAAAGTTAGTGACTTCTGTTTTGTCTAGAAGTACCTTAATTTGCTGGGATCATTTCTAAAGGCTGGTGGGAGTGCACAAAAATGGCAATTGCAAAAATGTTACGGTTTCTCCTCTACTTCTAGCTGGTTTTCCACTAAGTTGTGTTTGGAAAAGTGCACATTTGGAACGGTTTTATAATGTAGGCTATTATCCCTCTAATTCCCTGTCCATCTGTAGGATAAACGTTTAGACTGTGTGTAAACTATACCAAGTCTATATCATACATAATGTATGACTGTATATGATAATGTGCCATGAATGTCAAATTTTATTTTATTAAATATAAGCTGCTCTTCCATCTGCGCGTTGGAGACCCCATATATTGTTTGCCAAAAAAAAAGCACAATTTCCAAGCGTTACATAATGTCACATGGAACGACGTGAAATACCTCAGCTTGTTCTCTCCCTTAAATTGTTACAACTCCATTAGTTTTAATTCGTCTTTGACGGTTTCTTTTCGCTGTGTAAAAGCAGTGTCTGACAATTGAGCAGCCATGCAGGCTCAGCTGAGTTTGTCTGCCAAAAATACTGATGGCCGTATCCTTGACTGCTGTAACTGCACTGGCTTCAGAGGGATAGCAACGGTTTACGCCGGTGAAGCTCTGTCCTCCCTCCCAGCCTTTTCCTGCAGCGATCCAGCACTCCAGCGATGATGAGGCCTTCAAATGAGCAAGGAGACAAATGTTTGTCATAGCTTTTTAAGCTTTGGCAGACAAGCTGCTAGGACCTTTAGTTGGCACCTATCTGTGGTTCCAAAAAAGCCAACCTTGTCACGGCTGCCGTTTTGTTGTTGGTAGGTTTTTGGGTTCCCCCCCACCCCCTTGCAGAGATTTCACATTGTATGTGTGCCTGTGAGTCTGTATGTCTGTGTGTCTCGTGATACTCCGCAATAGAGATTGACAGGAACCAGAAGCCAGGTTCATCAAAGCCACAGATTTCTGATCCGGAATTACAGTGACTGATTTGTGCCAACACAGACCTAGACTGTCCAGATAGACTGAACAGGAGGAAAACGTAATGCCAAAAAGAAAGAAGCTGAAACCTAATTAATCAGAAACAAATAAGTCATCTTAATGGCAGCACAGAAGTACTACCAATTTAATTTGAGAGCACCCTATGTTCCGTAAGGATGACATTGTGCAGTAATTCTACTGCCAGTTACTGCCATCAGAATTGCTGAATAGTAAGAACCAAATGAGTTACTGCCTCAAACGGTCTGTATTTTGCACCTTTAAAGCTCCCTGGTATTTTCAGCTTGAATTCTGCTTATGACTTTTTGCCTTTCCCCTGGCATATCTTTGAAGCCATGTTGGGTTTTTGTGTTGTTTCTCACGGTGGTAGAGTAAGTAAGGCTCACAAATAGTAGAGCTGATGTTTAAGTCAGTAGAAGCCATCAGACTGGGCAATGACTCCTGGGGTTGTGTTGCATTAGATGCTGTTAGGTTTAATATTAGAGAATTACTTAATATTAGAGATTAGAGAACAAAGACTTGCTGTTCTATCACTGGGGCTGCCTCTGTTGCATTCTTTGTCTTGGAAGAAGATTCATTCCCAGGAGCAAAGGTGGAGAAGTAGGAAGACTAGCCAGAGCTATGATTATTTCCAGCTCTGTGTTGCAGTAAGTGGAAGTGGCGGGCCGTAGAGATATGGGTATTTTGCATTTTTAATTCGTCAGCAAAGACTTTCAGAAGGAGACCTTTTTGACAGTCACAGCCTCTCTTGGGGCTTCTACACAGCACACTTTGCTTCAGATCACGGTGAAGTGGTGGTGCTTAGCACTTAAAGGAATGCAATGCGCAACTCCCTCATTTACTTCCAGTGTGAAGCTGGGCTAGCGAATGGGAGCGAGTACTGGGTGTTCCTGGCTGCCCCGTGAGTTACAGCAGCAGGTGAATGGTACCTGCCCAGCAAAAGGTTCAGTCTGTTGAATTACCTTACACTGAAAAACCCGTCCCCTTTGCTTGACGAATGAGAGGATGGCGTGCCTCTTTAGAAAGGTTGCTTCAGCTCCCAGAGTTACTCCCCATGGACTGCTAGGAAAGGTGCTGAGTTTTCTCTGGTCTTCCCCCACCCCACCCCCTTCTGTAATAGAGGGCTCCCTCTCTTTTGAAATGTCTCTGCCTTGTTTCTCTGGGCCGGGAGGTTTTGTCTGGGTATCTGTGTACGGCATCCCGCCCACGGGGCCTCTCGTGTCCGTCGGCTCATTGCATGGAATACCAACGGTAGAGTTAAATGTTGCAGACTTTGAATTGCTTTATGTCTGGAATAAAGGGAAGGGGATTCAAGAAAGTGAGAGGGATGTGATGACGTGATTATGTGTTACGTTCTTCGAGAAGACAGGAAAGGATGTAGCGTGCCATCTGAGGTAGACCTGTGAAGTTTGGTGTGTGATGGGAACGGCAAACGGGTTGTTTTTCACACCAGAAGTGGTGATGGCGTATGAAGTGTGATGTCCAGTTACCAAAGGTCCCAGAGAACAGGAAAGGGAGGGGATGAGGTGAAGACTTACTGTCCAGGAGATCAGCGCCACCCAGGACTTGGAGAATGCTAAAAAAAGAGAAGGGCGCTGTAAACAAGTGGCACAGCTGGTGGTGTAGGTCAGTGGAGTTAAACTGCTTGGCATGAGGAGAAGAGCCAGGCTGAGACAACATAGCAGGACTCCTTTGCTGTCCCCTCCGGATTTGCTGTAAGCCTGTTGTTACTGCCTTACAGAAATGCATTTAAAGGGAGAGAGCTCTTCTTAAAGGCTTGATGCAGTTGTCATTACTAGGAGGGCAGTAACCAAGTCGATGACTGACTGCCAGATATCTAGTTAATGGAAGTGCGTGAGCAATTCCATGTTTGGGTTATCCTGAGTGACTCTAACAGTGTGTCTTACCGTTTGAGACAGATGCTCTGTTACGCTTGGGACCAACAGGTAATGAAAGACAGTGCTTGCTGGAAAAGCCTGTACTTCAAATACTCAAGAAAGGTGAGATAGGAGAGGGCAGTCACAGGCGCTGGGAGCCCTAACGATAGAGGTAATGAAAGAAATGAGACTTAGGTCTTGATTCCGCGTCTGAAATGCTGACCTTCTTTGCGCATAATTTGGCGTTCAGTTTTCAGCTACTGTTAGACCCCACGGATTAAAAAAACCCAAGCCTTAAGAGCAAACGTTGGCTGAGAGAGAAAAATCACTTCTGTTTCCTTGGTTACAGAAGAACATGAATAAATTATATGGAAAACAAAAACCCTCGGTATATTCTGAGTGGTCATTTGTGACTACTGGTCCTTAAAGCGTTTGCACTGGGAAGAGCGAGCAAGAGCTCATTCTCTCTGAAAATGGCCTGTACCACCTGTGTAAAAGGCTTGAAAGCCTGTGGTGATGGGCAGCCAGGCGCACGCTAAGTTCAGCGTTCAGGCTGGGGCTCTGCTGGAGCTGCGCGGTGCCTGATAACGGACCGCCTGCTGCTGGCGCAGGGCTCAGGGAAGGGAAGAGCAGTTGTGGGGTCCTGTATCACACCTCAGCTGTACGTTAACCTAACCCCCTGCTTATGACAGTCTCCAATTTTAAAGGAGTTTAGGTCTGAAGCCTAATTTAGAAATCTGTGGAGCCTAAGTTTCTACTAACTGGGCTTGCAAAGCCTGAGTGTGACTTCGGGTATTTCCATATGGAGCTGTTTTATCAGTATGAGGTGTGAATTTAAAGTTCCTCTCCTCTCTAGGAACATTATTTTGTGGACTGCTGTATTTTCACTTTAAAATATTTTCTTTCCAGTCTAGTTGATGTTGTTTTGGAAATTGTTTGAACTAAACAAGCAAGCTATTCTTAGTGTAGAATAAGTAGATCCTTCTGGATAGCTATGCCATTTTAATTGTGTGTGTTTATTATGTAAATGTAGCAGCGATGCTCATTCAATCCAGCAAGACTACGGATGTCTAGGTACCAAATTTGCCTTTGAAATGGGTCTTGCAATATGTTACCCTTGTCTTCTCGTAATCCCCAGTCCTGTCTCCATTCTGAAGGCTACTGCAGCTATTCCGCTACAGACCCATTTCTAGCTGGATTGCTTTCTGAGCCTTGTGGACAGAAGTTTTTGGTGATACTCCTTTGCTTGCACAAAATGCTTTTCATCCACGGTACAGAGAAGAGAGTTTACGGTGGGTCTCTGGCAAAGCCAGGAAAGGAACAAACATCTTAACAGTGCCAGTTCTCCACCTTGGTTACAGAAGAACTATCAGAGAGACCTCGTAAAGTCTGTAGATGAGCCACCAGACAACATCCCAGTGAACTAGTTTGTACAGGGAAAACAATAGAAGACAAAAGAACTGGTTGGTGCTTGCAGGCAAAACGAAGGAATGGAGACTGCATGCACATCACTTGCGGGCGAGGCTGCGATACAGATCATCTTCTCAAGGATGGCCATTTCACCACGTGGTAGCATGTGTAAAGGATTGCTTTAACGTTGCTCATGACTGTATCCCACGAACAGTTTTGGAGTCTAAAGTGGGTTTCCTTAGAGTTGCTGCAGTAAGGTGTTTGGCAAGCTTAAGAGCCATCAGACAAACAACAGAAAGTAGTGGCTCTGAGACAGTTTACTTGTAATTACGTTGAGGATGGTGAATGAGGGGTCACGGCTGTTAGCGAGAATGGAATCAGATAGGGTTCTTTTGGGGAAAAAGAGGCGATTCTCTAAGGTGACACAAGTGTGCTGTCCTATACCAATGGCCTTGGGATTCTTTGTTTCTAAGCAAGAAATTTCCGGGGAGAGCAGGATGGGCTCAAATGGCAAAAGGCTGTCCTTTCGGGGATTTGCTGCCGTGGAGCTGGTTAGCTTTTTTGGAGGTCTTCAGTGAAGTGGTGGAGCTAGTGTACGTATAGGCTCGACATAGCGGATCACAGCATTCGTGTAAAACTGTAAATGAAGACCTACTGTCGTGCAAGTCCAACAACATTCCGTAATCACACGTGGGTATTTTTAACAGTTGCGAGGCTGCAGCATGCAGGCAAAGATTACTGCTAGGATTGTTTCTTGAAACAAGGGGCTTTGAGGATCATTTTGTTGATTTTTGCCATTTAAAATTCTCAGACGTGAAAAGTTAATACAGTTTGGTAGACTTTTTTTCTTTTTTTTCTGGCACTTACAAGTTCAGAACGCTTTTGTGCATTCCAAGCAGTCCTGCCCAGATCTACCACCTGTTCCATAATTCTGGGTATAGTTAGGGTATAGTTCTTTTCCATATGGGCAGCGTAATTCCATTAAGTAGCAATCCAGCACTCTTTTTTTAACATTAAACCTCGAGAGTTAATCATCCATCTGTGTGTAATCATTGATTCCATTAAGCCTTATGGCCTTGTCAGATTATCAAACATTTTAAACAGCACTTTTTTTCTTTTTTCCTTACTCGACAGCAAAAGCATTTGTTAGGGGGCATGATTAGATCAAAGTTTTCAAGACATAATCCAGTCCCATATAGACATTTAAATTTTCCAAACCTTCTCCCTGTTCCGAAGGACAAAGCTTGCCTGCATAGTGTGTGACACAAATGACCCTAAGTCATTCAGGTGTTTCTTGGCAGGCAATGCTGAGACATTTACTTGATNCCCCTCCCCCCCCCCCCTTTTTTTTTCTGATGATTCAACACTCAGATGCTTACTCACATTTTCAGTTAAGTTTGGGGGAATTAAGGTAGTTCGGTTGAAGTAAGAACAGACTCAGACCTTCAGACTGATTGATGCAACCAACCTGTATTCTTGTAAAAACAGGGGAAACCTGGTTGTGAGATGGGCATGCAAAATTCTTCGTATGAAAACAGAACCAAGAAAGCTGTTTCTCTCACGTAGGATTGGAAGAATAATGGCATGGTATTGCTGAAATTAACCATGTTCTCAAGTGATTTCCTAAATCTGACAGTAAAACTTTGCATAAGCGTGTAATTACAGCCTTATTCTCGTCCAGAAATCCCTGAAATAAGAGTTCAGTGGTGGTATCTGTTTGAAGACGAAGGAAATGGCTTCAAAACTGCTTAGCAAATCCTTGGTGGCCCCAAAGAGAGGGAATGGGCCGTGACTGTTGCTGGTAACAGGTGAATGGTTGTTAATGGCAGGAGTTACTACTTTTTCCCTCCAGACTTCTTTTCCTTCCCTACATATTAATTTCCCCTCATGGTATTTAGCATTAATGCAAGGATAACAAGGGTGAGCAAGACAGCCCTTTGTCAGAAGTAGTCAACATGATGTCCGTTCTCTCCAGCGACGAATGCCACAACAGAGCTACGACATGCAAATGAAGAATGTTGCCTCGTAATGGATGAGCAGTAGGAGGCTCTCACCCAGACAGTGTGTGTGCTGTGGTTTTGTACTGGAGGGAAGGAAGGGTACAAAAGAGGACTGTTGCTTAAAAATGAACTACAAGATGCTGACTTAAGTGTGCGGTGGGCGTGGGAAGGGATGCGCTACGCCTGGGAGCTCAGTTAGGTTCGTGGACTACCTCTGAGACAGGAATCCAGGCACACCACCTCAAGCACCAGATGTGTAAGTTTTGCCCAGTTGAAAACGCTGGCGGTTTCTACAGTGCTGAGGACAAATCTCTTGCAGTTGAAATATGTCCTCAAGTCTTTAAATTTGATAAAGGAGCTACTGGAACAGAGGAAAAGCTAACAGACGTAGGAGTCATGATGGTAATTTTTGGCTTTGAATCTGTGTAACAGTAGACCTAAAAAAGTATGTTCTCTCTCCTCTGGTTGTGTGCATACGATGCACCCAACTGAAGTCCTGAGCAGACGTAAGCTGGTTGCTTGCAATATAATCTCAATCCCCAACAGTTTGCAGATTTTACAGTAAACGCAAAACTCGGGCAAAAATGGACTAAAAAAACAACGGACAAACCTGGAGCCACTTTTGAGCAGAACTGACAAGGTCTGGCATTTCAGTCATTTAGTCTGCTTGCGATGCATTATCTCAGGGGAAGCTCATAATTTATTTCTACTGCATTTGCAGTTCAACTTTGAAATCATTTAACCTGAAACTCAAAATGAAATCATAGCCTGGAAATGCAGATGAATGGGAAGACTTTTTTTGCACAGACGTTGGGAAGTGAACCCTAAGGAATACACGTAGCTTCAAGCCCTTAGATTGTGTACGCATGCAATAGTCATGTATGCTCTTAGATGGGTTCTTAATCTCCTGAAGCTAGCCTAAGTCTCTTCACTGCCTTCTGCTGCCTTTCTTTCTAGTTAGAAAAGAACCTGAAGACACCTGAAGGTCTGCTTCACCTTCTGTGCCCGTCAAAACTTCCATTTCCTATGGGCCTGGATTAGATTTGCCGTGTGCTTACTTCAGATAATTTATCCTATGAAAAGTGTATCTTTTAGTGTGATTGTTTTGATGATGCTCAAAATCTTGTTTTGATGGAGAAACTGTGATGGTACTAAGATTACTTGGGGGGTGAGGAGGCAGAGCGACCAAAAAAGTGCTAAGGTTTTTATTTTGAAAGATTTCCTGAATTTCAAAATCTATTAAGATTAAGTGCTGGCAAAGAATCAAAACATACCACGTTTTATTCCAACCACTGTGATTACTACTGAACCTGATTTTAAAAAAAAAAAAAAAAAAAAAAAAAAGAAAAAAAAAAGGCAGGGCAGGGGCGCTTGTTTCTTATTTCCTTGTTAATTACACTAATTTTTTTTCCTGAAAAATATTAGAGTGATAATTAGGCCACACATCATGTGTGGTTGGATAAATACTATTTACATGTTGAGAAAGGGGGCAGAAGAATTGTATCTAATGAAAGGAACTGGTGCCAAATAGTACAGAGATTTGAGTTTGTCTTAGAGAAATCTAATTTGTTCACCTCAGCTGAACTAGGATATCTTAAAATGCACTCCTAGAAGCATGGTTGCTTTCTGCATCCGCATACGTTTCAAAAAAGATCAATGTGATTGTTTGATTTGGAAATACATCATGAACTCTGTTTTGTGAAGCACAAAGACTGTGTTTTGCAAATGGTATCTTCACTAATCTTTCAATAGAGGCGTTAAATTTCTGTGTTTTGTACAAAGATGAGGTATGCTGTTCTTAGCGGTGGGTTCAAGTCAGCCAAATTTTGGCAGAATGTCACTGTGGTGGATTAAGGTTTTGGTTAATTTAAAAAAAGACCAAAAAAAAAAAGGAAGTTAGGGGGGTTGTATTTGATCTAGTGAGCTAATATGCAACAGTGTTGGCATCGCCTAGAATTGGAGTACTTGTTCTATTTCAAGCCTTAGAACTTTGCCTAAAATTTCCTGCTGATGTCTTCTGTGGGCTGTGTTATGCCAGCAAGGCATGTTTTACTTAATGGGCCATAAATAGTATTTTTAAGGGTATGCAGCACTTGAGGACAGAAGGTGCAAGTCAGCTATATGTATCAATTTTTGCTGTGAGTAAATATGGGACATTTTTAGTAGGAGCAAACAGGAATACATGGAACGGAACCTGGGTGTCCCTGCCATGACCTGTGTGGTTTCTGGGTTTTTTGTATGTGTTCAGAAAGTTATGTCCAGCCTGGCTCCTGGTGACAACGATGGCAAAATTCCAATTAGCATGAGTGAAATCACTGATGCCATGCGTGGAGTTGCCTAGAAATTCAGGGTATTGTGAATTCTGCACGTGATTTTTTCTGCTTGCATGTTGCTGAGATAGAACAACACAGGATAATGACTAGTGGAATGAAAGTGGGGGCAGGGGGGGTGGTGCCAAATGATCCCACTGAGTTGAACACGATGACTTCTTTTGGCCTAGTGGGAAGTTTGTCTTTGACTCTTTGGCTTCATGGATAATTTAGGTAGCAAGTTGATATGTGGTGTAAAAGGAGGCGAGTATTATGTGTAAGACGGTGTGTGCGAGACCTTAGAAGACTGATTTCACTTCTGTGTTCTGCACCGTCTTTTTCTGTTAAGTGCTGGAAATAGCAAAACTTCATCCTGAGATAACTTTCTGTGCTATGAATGGGCATTGGCTTCTGTTAACTATTTGGCTGAAGCTTATTGCAGCGGGTGTCCCCTTTATGCTTTGAATAGCTACCACTCCCAACACGGTAACTTGTGTGATACTTGTTTTATTAAATACGTCAATAAAAATCTCAGCTTTTTCTCCCTTTGCTTGTACTTATGTGATTGTCGGGGAGGGCGTGAAAAAATGGGGTACTAGATCAAAAAGTAAATAATGCCTTTTTCTTCTACAACTCCAGTTTGGGGATTTTGGGGGGTTGGTAGTAGCTCTGTGACTTAAAGTTTTGTGGTATAGGCAACGGTGCCCTTTTTCTTGAGACCTACGAATGTCACTGTGCTTTTGTGGCATTGTGCTGGGTATTCTCACGGTGACCGACAGCAGTCACCGAAAACGTGAATCACTGTGCTGAAGGCTAGCTGGGAGGAATGGCTGGCGAAGCCACTTGCTCACTGTACTTTCTGGGAGTAAGGGTGCCCTGAGAAAGGATGGGAATATTCACATGGCTGGGACAGTCCATGGCATGCTAATGTCGTTTGGCAACAGCTGTTATATATAAAAAAAAAAACAACCTCCAGAGTGTGTCCTTTTCCTAGTAGCATTTGTTGTATTTGTCATTTTTGTACAGAACTTGTAAGGGAAGTCTTCATGCGTCTGCTCCTTGTTCTTTTGGTGGTACGGGGGCGGGTCAGTGTGGAGGCTGGGTGGGATCCCACTCAGATTTGGCAAAAAGAAGTGGGGAAAAAATGCACACCAGCCTCCTGGAAACTTTTAATTCTGAAATTTTGAAAATCAAAAAATGTCAAAAATTGCAAGTATGAAAATTCAGAATTAAAACAGTGAGCTTTCTGGCTGACAGGCAACGAGGTTGAACTGTTATTCAGAAAAAATGTATNAGAAAGGAAGCAAGTTTAGTTGCTGTTTATCTCCTAGCGTGTCTCTTGATCAGGTATCTCTTGATCAGGTATGAGGTACTCAAAAAGAATTTGTAGGGAATTTTCACTTGCTTTAAAGGATGCTATATATGTTAGATGTCACGGATATCAAGAAAATTATTCTGCTTATCTGTTGGGCTGTCAGCTTGCACCAAGCACACCACCAGTCTAGTAGTAAAAAGTTGCCCAGTGTGTTTAACACCCAAAAATCTGTACTAGTCTCTTTTCCTTCAGTTGTGGAGCTGTTGTCTCCTCTTGCCAGCTTGTACTAGGAAAGACCCACTGAGTCCTGTTTTAAGCAATTACAAAAGTTGCCTTTCTCCAATCAGAGAGAGGTATTAGTGAAATGAATGGGAGTAATTAAATCTAATTTAGTCATGTAAATGAGTTTAATTAAAAGAAATCTACCCTTTAATAACTTCAGGGGGAAATGCCGCTCCTTACGGAGTTTGAAATTTAGTTAAGCTAACAAGACACAATAGCTGAACTGATGAGACCATGATGTTGTAATCTGCTTATGTAAATAATGACACAACCAGTGTTTAGTAGCTGCTTTTGGTTGCGATGCAATAAGATTCTGAAGTGCTGAGAGGTTGGGTGCCCCAGGTGCGATTGCTGTATGAGATGAGTGAGTACCTTCACTAGGCTTTGAAGTTCCACCGACTTACATTTGGTGTACTTAAGGAATTAGGAGAAAAAAACCACAAATGACATTGCGTAAGAAAGTTCTTAGGTACCCAGGTATTGCCAATTAATAGTAATAATTGCCATAAATGTTAGGATGGGTAGTTTGGCAGTTGGTTAGGTGAATGGCAGAGAATCTGACAGAAGGCAGGGGCATTGGAGCGGTACTTTCTACCACTGCCTTATTCTCAGTTTACACATGTACAGGACTCCCTTTTATTCTCATTTCCTTTCCAGAATGGTTCTATTTTTCAGAAATCTCTATCTTTTTTTATTTCTTAATTAAGACGTGATGTGATCTAGAACATGGTCCGTGATTTCCGTGTTGTGTGAAATGCTGCGGACCTTTTAGGCTTTAAAACTTGTGCTTGGATGGCTTGTAATTTTTTACACACACCCCCGCCCTGATACGTTACTATTTTTAAACTCACCTACAAAACAGAGTTTTGTTTTGGTTGGTGTTTTTTTTGTTTTTGGTTTTGGTTTTTTTTGTTTTGTTTTGTTTACTTCAGAGAGGTTTTCAAAGAAATTAATAAGAAAAATGTTCTGAAATTCTACTGCTTTGCAGTGGCTGGCAAACACCTAGCCTCTTCTTCAGCTCTTCCTTACCAGAAAATAACCTCAAAACATTAAAAAGCACAGTTTAAAAACTTCATTTTTCTTTGATTGTTTCGAATATCTTCTTCTGCTCTGTCATTCCACTCAGTAAGCTTTGAACGGTTCTTTGCGTTCATGTCATTGCTTTCACTTCTGGTTCACTAGAGTTTCTCTTGCTTTTGTTAGTCTGCTGAGAAATAGATTATCGGGTACTCAGGAACTCATGTCTAGTGCAACTGAACTTATTTCAGGGTATCGTAGGAGCCCACATGGAAGTTCCTTCAGTTTTGTGGAGATTTTTTTTTTCTCTACAACACATGCTCTTTGATACCTCAGCTTATATCAAACTCAGATTAGGGGAACAAAAGGCTTGTTTCCTTACTTGTGAAAATACTTTCACAAATTCTGTTAGAAGTAGCCACAAGAGTATAATGGAAAACCTGAAACTTGTGGGACAACCAAGTGGAAAGAATGGTCAGATGGGTTTCTTCTAATAACGGACATCTCCTGATGTGTTGGTCTTTTTACAAGCAAGCTCACACGTCCAACACACTGAAGGTTTTACAGAATCCCATGTTTGGCTTTTGGCACACATGTTGCAGTTTAGTATTTTGGGGAAAAAAAAACCCAACCCTTGAGCTGTTTAGCTCCTCCACTGCGTTGGGTCCTACAAGGCCTTCCTGTATGAAGCTACATTAATTCCTTAAATAACTACTCATTGACAATAAGCTTTTACTGCTTATTGATGAATCTGTAATAAGTTGACTAGGGAACCAGCAGGAGGAAGGACACCGAGAGAGGTCCCTGTTGTCTGAAAGCTCTAAGCCACGCGGTGCCATCCTGACAGCCTAACCCCATCCTTCCATCGCTCTGAGGGCGCCGGCGCCAAGAGGCGTCATTCGTAGCCCTTTCTGTTAGGGGCATCGGGCATGCCCCTCGGTGTTTCCTAGGGCGGGACCAATGGCACGGAGAGGAAGGGATGGCCATGGGGAGAGCACTTCTGCTTCCAGCAAGGTTTCCTTTTCCTCCTTTGAGAGCAGCTGTCCATCCTCTACAAGTTGTCATTTCTGACTGTATCAGTTGAAACCTTGACCTTTGTTACATGTGGCAAATGGTGAATTATAAATAATTTTATTTGTTGTATCATCTGTGAGGTGTAGCACTGAAGTCATCCAAGTATCGTGGTGGAGTTAACGGTATTTCTTCCTCTCTGTGTAACAAGGCAAACTGGCAAAGAGAACTGAGAGGCGTCGTGCTGTCCATGTAGAACATTGGGGAGGGCTGGGGCTAATAAATCCAGGACACTAAATGCCATTAAGACTGCTCGGAAGGCTGGTTGTCATCTTCTTCCATCTGGGATTCTTTAAGTATTATGAAGTGCACTTAGAGTGCTGAAGAAATCTCACACCACAGTGTTTGAGAGAGGAGGATGGGGAGACATTGCTGAAGAGCAGCTGAACTGGCAGAGGGAGGATGGCCAAGAGGACTAAAAGCATCCTCAGCGTAACCAGCTGAGGCAACTGTTGGGCCAGAGTTGTGCATTCACTGCTGGCATAAAGATCACAGCTGAATTAAAGTCAGTGTTTCTGCAGCTGCTGGCAAAAATCCACGTGGCTCTGTGTGTCGGCAGCAGGAAGAGAAGGAACACCGAAGGCAGCAGGATAGAGCTCTGCTGGATTAAGAGGCTGATGGCTCACTTCTGTACGGGTCGCATACGTAGACTGCCTTCAAAGACCGCTCAAACCTTCAGACTTGGGATGGGAGTGTGGCAGCCGGAGAAGAGCACCCATACCGTAATCTGGTGCAACGACTGCTTAATGCTTTCATCAGTCTCAAATAGCTGTAAGTATTGGTGGACTTGAACGAGTATCACGGTCGTGGTATGGGACGTTCATCTTGGTGGCTTCAGCTGCTGATACTGCCGGTCACGCTTCAAGCAGGGTATCGTTCTGTGGCCAGCAGTCCAGTGGCATAGCTTTTTGGAGCTGTGCCTCTTTCTTGGCTGGCAGTGAGAAAGCACCATGTGATGCACCTACACTGGAAACAAATAATTCGTGGTGAATCATTACTTCAGACCCACAAACATTGTCTGTGTTGTGTTTGCAGTAATCGTAATTAAAAGCCCGGAGGCAAGTTAGAAAACAAATGAATTTAAACAACAGCTAAATTGAGCTGAGCAAAGGCAGAGGAGAGAGGAACAGCGTCTGATTCCAGCGAGCTCTCTGCCTACGGTTTTTCAGCAGGCTCTGAAGGCACGGCGGTGTCTATGCGGTGGTCATGCCGTTTCTTGGACACCTACCGGACAGAGTTTCAAATTTGACTAGTCAAAGATTGCTAGTGTTTGAGTGGCAGGAGCAGGGAGCTGTCAGCACTAGCTGATGAACCTTCCCGAGAAGCCAAGTAAATGCTTAGGTGAGTCCCAAGCTCCTGCTCTTGGCAAGGTTGGAGTTCAGCTGTTTTCACACTAGCTCATCCCTGTCTGACCTAACGCAGCCTGAAGCACCTGCCCTCACCCTATGAGTGAGTGCTAGTAAGTGCTGTACCATAAAGGCAGCTTCTTGCAAGCTGACCTCTCTTAAGGTTTGGTTTCTAGCTGATAGCTCAGAAAACCAGGAAAATCAATCCTTTTTTGGGAAACTGTAGTATCTTTGGTTTTGTCTTTATCCTTTTATTATTATTGGTTTTATCTCTTAAATCTTTTTGTCTGAACGCTGACCCAAAAGAAAGTTTGTTTAATGTTCATGTATGTTTAATTTTAACAGCCTGGAAGCAAATAATATATGATTGTTCCTGAACATGGTGGTTTTTCTTATTGCTGAACAGGAATTGTCGTTTCAAGACCATTTAAACTTTCCATTTGACAACACTTATAAATACCTAGAGGTCTTGCCCTTGGAAGGGTTTCAGATAACGGTAGCTAAGGTTGTCGAAATAACCTGCTTTTCTATTCTTGCAACATCAGAAGCACCATCTGCAATGAACAGAACTGTCTCTGCCGGAGAATTCCACTGCTCAGGTGTTGTTCTTTAAAGACGCTGGCAGGTGTTCTGTAACGTCTTCAACAAATAAGCTTCCCAGTTTAATAAGATCATCAGGAAAATTGTGTGCACTGCCACTCCTATTTGCATACATGGAAACTTCTTAGATTCTAGAGGGTTTTAGATTTGTACGTTTATTTTTCTGACTTAATTTAAACCAATTGGGACATAATTTGGCCATTAGTTTCAGTTACTATCTGCCTATTCAGAAACCCAGGCTAAATGCTGTTCGTGTCGATTTATGCAAAAGAATGCTGCTCATCTGCTTAATGCTAGCAATTTAGCTTGATACCGTGCGCTGTGTGGAGGGATTTTATATGTAGGTCAGGTTGCATAGCTAAAAATAATTAATTTTAGTAAGCCCAAACGTATGTCATGGAGCCAACTATAACCATTAAGTGACTTTAAAAAAAAAAAAAAAATTATCTTTTCTTTGAATACTGCTTTTTGACAACAGTTGCCAACTGGGAAGTCCTATCGTATGTTTTCTCTTTCATGGCCTTTTGATTTCTTGGGAAGTAATCTCATAAACCACTTCATTTCTTCTTCAATAATACTTAGCATTCTGCATCTCGAATTTAAAGTGATGCTTTCAGATAAGCATGTATACTTTAATAGGATGAAGCAGGCTTCCAAAAAGTTTGAATATTTGATTCTAATAACCAGTGCTCAGGTTCAGCTCCACTCCCAAGGTTGTCTGTTGAATTTCCTCTCCCTTACTGGCAAATCCTTTTTCAGGTGGACACTTCCCATCACTTACATGCCCTTTACTGCCAGCTACAGAGCCTCTGTTTAAAGGGAAGAAATTAACCGTCTCTATTAAATTCTCGTAACACTGAGCTACTGGTTTTGCTGCTCCCAAACATCTTCCCGTTTCACCTTAGTTGCTTCGTGATGTGTTCATTAGACTGTCTCTGGGTAGGCTTGCCTGTTGCACAAGGTCTTCAGTTGGTATTTTACGTAGAACTGGTTAACCAAAGGCATCGCGCAGCAGCTAACAGACAAACTCCTACTGTGAAGCATGACCGAAAGCAGAGTTGTGGGCTGCGCAGAATCTAGCTGGCGGAGCCAGGCCAGTCCGGTGCCCAGCAGAGTCGTTGCGGTAGCGGTATTGTGTTAGAGTATCTGAAGGATCTCTTAAGGTGTGTAAAATTGGGGTCATGGAGAAGATGGCAGATGCTTGGCCAACAGGTCACTGTTCTCAGATAGGTTTACGGTTGAGTTGATGCACTGTCACTCGCCTCGTAGAGAAAGGAGCCTGTCTTGGGGACAGACAGGCCTGGTGGAAGTGCCTTGAGACAACTCAGAAGGAACAGATGGCTTGAGTATTGTTGAGGAGAGTAGCGAGTGGTAGGTCTTCAGTGGCTGAGGGAAACATGTAGAAAGCGGTTAAGAGCTTGAATGGTTTAGCTGTGCTGTGAATGAATGTTTCCGTGGAGTTGTTTTGTGTTTAATTTGAATTTTAGAAAATTAAATACACAAAAGTCTAAAAGTATGTTTTGGGTTGAGCAAGAGAGACAGTGGTTACTAAAGGAGCTGCTCACAAAAAAAGATGACTGATTTTTTGGGTTCGTCCCCTGTTCCCCTTCTCTCTGCCTTGGTACAACACACTTTTTTAGGAATTGCTGTTTCGAAAAGAAGACTAAATTATATTCAGACAGCTTCGATAATGATGTCCTGCATTGGTTATTGGCTTGCGTCGACTTTGCTGAAATTAAAACAATATATTTTCTCGGCAAATTATTTGCTTCTTCAGGGTTTTTTTCCAAGATGGTTCATCACCACAGTAAAAGCAGTTAAAGCTGTCAGTGCTCCATTTGGATGTACTCGGTTTTACCAGCTTTAAAGAAAAATGCAGCCAGGACATAAAGTTTCTTGTTAATTGTCTGTACTGGCAGAAAGTCAAATTAAAAGGAAAACTTAGGAAAAGTTATTTGAATTAGTCAATTGCTAGAAACTTTGAAGCAATCTGCTGGGCTTTGCAAAACTACACCTTTCATACGTTGGTTTCCGTGCGACTCCTTTGGCCGCCTTCAACGAGCTTCATACACACATGGTTAGCTTTTATCCAGTTTCTGGTCATTCATCGCTCATGGAAGCGAAATGACTGTGTATTTTAGTTGCTTGAAATTGTGTTTGTATGTGCACATTCATAAAATCACCCTTTTACTTTAGTTCTTCGTATGGTCCCCTGGCTATCTGAGCACCTATATCGTGCCGTAGTACTGGTGCAGAGGTTCCTTTCTGTCTGTGTTTTTAGGAGGACTTGAGGAACACACCGAGCTCCAGGTCGGACAGACTGTCTCCGCTGCATGCTCCCTTTCTGGGGCACAGGCTGTTCACTTCAGTAGGAGCCGAGCACCTAAATATCTCCAGGGAACTAGACCTAGATGATTGTCTGTGGTCATACGTAAATCTCTATTGGAACATAGACTTGGGAAAAAAAAAAACTAATCCAAGAGTCCCTTTCTGCTACTTTAGGCAATGTTTCTCCTCAAGCATGTGGTACCTGGAAGAAAGAACAAATTTGTATTTGCGGCCGCATGTACTGGTTATTTGGAGAGTCTTGGTCTGCTGTATGGCTGCTGTAGGAAGATCTCCAGATACTTTGAGGCAGGTGGCCTACTGGAGAATGTGGTTCAGTACCTCTACTGAAGAAAGCGGAGCCAACCAGGGTCCAGAAGTTTTCATGGCGGCGGCTTTCAGTAGTGCCAAAATGCGTGGAAGCTGTCGGTAGCTGCCTGCGCGGCTGGCGGTGTGTCTGTCTGACCTAACGCAATGGAGTGTCCCAGCTTACGGGGGATGTGTGACAGATGCTAGGCTGTCTGTAGGCGTAGCCTGTCCTAGGATAACGGGCTAAGGGGCAGGGGGGGTGGGGGGGGTGGGGGTGTAATACCAGTATAGCAAAATGAGGATGTGTGTATTCATAATTCCATATAGAAAGTGTGATAAGCAAACAGCTCTCTATACCTACTGTTGTTAAAGGCAGGAGATGCTTTGCACGTGATCCCTTTCTGAACGTGAGTGTTCCTCATAGTTCCTCATAGGATAAGCAGCAATGTCACTGTGGAGCTGAACTCCCTAGCGTGCAAGGCAGGAGTGCAAATATATTAATAATTCCAGCCTGTCCCTTACGCTTCGGAGCAGGTCTTTGTCTCCTTTTTGGTGCCCATCAGTTTTCACTTCTGTCTAGTGACAGTCACTCAGCCATTTAAAAGTAGTGGTATGGACACACACGTTCCCCAAAGCGAGGAACATGGAGGGGGTTATTTCTGATGATGGTTTAATTAGAAGCTACTAAGGAGGCAATAGCCCGGCTGTAAAGGCTGTGCTGTTATGTCTTGCTTATTTTCTTTCTTGGGGCTCGACAACTAACTTTATTACAGCTATGTTTGTTGTCTTCGGCTGCGGTTGTCTTTGGGATAAGCCGTGTGACTTGGTGAACCACGTGGCAGCAGTGTTTTGCAGGCATTTTGTTGCATGCTGAGTGTACTTTTAAACTCAGCCTATCTCTCGGTGGCTGGATTGATGCTAGAAGAAATGCAGAGACTATGCTCTGTAGCATCTGAGGAAAATCATGGAAGCTTGCAGAATCTTTTAAATCGGGGCTTTTCCAAAAGTACATGGAAACTGCATTGAAATGTGCTGCCAATTGTCATCAGTTTGTCCTTTTGCCACAGATGTTCACGTGAACTTTTACACTCGCTCTCCGCGGGGTGGGGGTGGGTGGGAGAGGAACTAAAGCAGCAAATATTTGGAATCGGCACTGAAATTTCTCATGCTTAGGTACATCTTCAGCTTTTAAGCTCTTTGACAGGAGGCTAAATGCTCAGAGGTGCAGCCCAAGGAGCTGGGCACGCATGAAATCTCCGTGTCATTTTCTGCAGTAGAGCTGACAGTGTGGTTGAACGTTGCCATTAATATTCTTTTTGCTCAAATAACGTGCAACATGGGCAATAGTACCTGCTGCAGAGGCATCTGCGTCTGCCCCGGCCTCGATGAACTGAGGTCATGCGTTGCGGGTGTGCAAGCTGCCCTTGGATGCTCCTAAGAACAGCCGCTGCTGCAAATACAAAGCTAGATAGGCACCAGTCTCATTTCTGTTGATTTAGAGCTACCTCCTTCGTCCAAATGGGCAAGTTCTTGTCTTATGTACCAGGTGTACGTAAAGGTAGAATTTGACAGTGATTGCAGGAGCCATAGTAGTCTATAAAAAGAGACTAAAGCATAAAAATACTCTTTCTGTAATTGCTGGAAAAAAAAGTCAAATTCTACTCTTACTACACTTGCTGTAAATAGGGATTAAATCTCCCGTATTCAATTGCACTACTCTGGATTGACACCAGAGAGCAAAATTTATCCTAATAACCGGGTGTGCCTCAAATTCCATTAGATTGCACTGGATTGTATAAATTATACAAGGCTCTGATCTTTTCTGTTGTTATTCAGGCTGTTTATTATTTGCACGACATACTGAAACTCCTGTAGATCTGATGTGCGGTGCTGCTCTTGGGCTCAGAGGAAGGTGGAAAGGCACGCTGGTTTATGCATAAGTATACTGGGGTGACAGCTGTCAGAGGCAGCTAGGGGATGCTTTCCTGGATGCTTTCAGGACGTGTGGGCAAATGAACATCTTTAGGGACGCTGAAGTTTATAAGTCAGCCTCGCTCTCTCTTCTTCCCCCACCCCCCAAAGGCATTTGACGTAGTTATGTGCTAAAGTGGATGATGCATAATTGAGCACTGCTATATTTGAATGTGTTCAGAGTACAAAATATTCATCTGTATGAAAAGAGTGTTTATGTATCAGTGTGCATTTCCTTCATGCATTCCTGATTCCATTAGTAATGGAGGCATTGTGTAATATAATAGAAATGATTAACTTTAATTGCACTTCTTTGTTGGGAAAATAGACATGTAATTAAAAATCTGACATGCGTTGTACTTTTTTTCTTCAACAATTTACTTGTTGGCATCTCTTCAAGAGGATATTCCACAAGGCCCTTACCACTTCCTCCTTCAAATATCTCACCAAGTCCAACTTCTGTCTTTCAGACATCAACCGATTTCCGATGCCTAGACTGAAGTAGCTAGCTAGCAAATCCTGATGGTCGGTCCCTCATTTCACAGAAGAATAATAGCCGTGGTTCTTAAAATGTTGCTCGTGTTGTGGGATATTTTGGGGTATTGATTTACTGGAAAATCAGATGCTTTTAAAAGGCTCCTAGAAAGACAGCACACTAAAAATGGTAATACCAAAAGTGTTAGCGACTCGTGAGGCTCGTGAGTAGATACTTCAGGATTGCTGCCTTAACGAGTACTGCTCTCACTTCAGGTCCCAGCCCTTTCTGGGTTTGTACTGTGTTTGTCACTTCAGTACCCTAATTGCTGTTCACCGGCGTACCAAAACACAAAATCACAAAGAACGCTTTGTGAAGAGTAACAACGTGATTTAAAATATGAAATTACAGCATCTTGGAAATGCTGTTTGCATTGGGTGAAAAAGCCACGCCTTACCTTCTAAGCACCTAAATCCCGTCTGCAAAGTACAGCTATTAATCTGAATCTGAGCTGGATGGTAGCAGAATTAGATGATTGCTTTTTGGAAACTGTTCCATTGCGATATCAAATCGGGGGTCTCGGCTGAAACACTCAGGTCAGACAGAACAGATGCGGGCAGGCCCGCAAAGCCAGGGACTAAAAGCATGCCTTTATGTTTGTTCTTCACGGCCATCTGAAAACTGAACTTAGACTGTCAAATCTTCTCTAGTACCTTTTCAATGGAGTATATGTGTTTGTAGTCTCCAAACGCTGTTCTGATTACCTAGTTGCACGTGTTGTTATGCGTTAAACAATTAAAACGCATTATGTGTTAAAACTTCTTTACTGTGAGGGTGACAGAGCACTGGAACAGGCTGCCCAGGGAGGTTGTGGAATCTCCTTGTCTGGAAATATTCAAAACCCGCCTGGACGCGGTCCTGTGCACCCTGCTCTAGGTGAACCTGCTCAAGCAGGGGGGCTGGATGAGGTGATCTTCAGAGGTCCCTTCCAGCCCCAACCATTCTGTGATTCTGTGTGGTTCTGTATGCAGTCTGATCACAGACAGTGATGTGGATAATCTCAGGACATGTTGATGTAAGGCTTTTTGTTCACGTTGTTAGCTATTTTCAGTGTGGTTTAGAGTTGACTGTTGCCTTCCAGGATGTGTTGAGTTTTATGTACATCAGGGTCATGTCCTGGAGCGCATTAACGGTCTGCACTCCTCTGAGGCAGGAGAGCTACCAGGCCCTCCATGAAACCACGTCAAGGAGCAGGTGCCAAGTCCTATTCTCTCCTTCTCTGTTTCTGTAGCAGCTTCTACATGTCAGAGGTGGACAGAAAGCTCAAGTACACCTGTAAGCAGAGTAAGATATTCATCTCCATAAATAACCGGAAGAACCTGCAAATGAGAGTCGTTTTCTTTCTGGGAGTATCGTCATCCTCAGGGTTTGGTTACTTCCTTGAGTGTCTGATGGATAACGGGGACCTGGAGTGAGTCGAAGAAACCGTAAGTGCTGTGCTTGGACCAGAGACCAGCACTTGAGAGACAGAGGGATTTGTACTTAGGAGACAAGCACAAGTTGCTTGACAGCATGTCTGTTCACTTTTTTACCTTCTTACTATTGAGGAGCACGCCTAGTTCTCGCTCAGGATCTCCTGTCTGCAGAAGGTGGGGCATGTCTCAGGCCAGACTGCCATTGTACTGCTTAAATCAGAAATTTTTGTTTGGGTGGTGTCCAAAATCTGTACTCAAGGATTGCATCTGTGTATGCTGAGAAAATCCATCAGGATTTCTTAGTAACATTTTCATTTCTCAGCAAAAACATGACGTTTAGACACTACCAACCAGCCAGTGTTACCTATTGCTGGTATTAGTGCTCTGGCAGAGTCTTGTACTGTGGATTTAGAGTCCAACCCCTTAAGACAACCCCTTTGGATGTCACTGTGATTCCGTAGGTTAGCAATTTCAGCTGGCTTGTTCGCTACCTAAAAACTGTGTGCAAGACCTCTGCAGTGTTCTGACAATAATAGCGTGCCAGATCATGTGGATGGACTGACAACACGCCCTAGGTTCTGCGTTGAGATGTGGAGAAACATTTGGGGCTGAGTGTCCTGGAAATGCTGACTTTGTGGTAGCTTTCTGCTACCTCTTCTGTTTTGTTTTTATGCCTGTGTTTTCCATGGATCTTCTTCCTACTTTGTAGTGCATATTGATGTTTTTCTTCCCAATTTTCTGTTCTGGCCCTGCCTCTGGGAATTCCTGTCTGTTTTTCCTTCTTTCAGGCTTACAGGATAGCGTTCAGTTACTGAACTGGAGTGCTTTACCCTGGCTTGGTGCTGTGAGTGAAATGGAGTGAGATTGTGGGGTCTGGGTCAATGTGCTTGGCAGCAGGCATGGCAGGTAGAAGACTTCTGTGCAGGATCAAGGCATTGCTCTGCCTCTCTAGCTGCCAGTGCCAGGCCTGCTGATGGAGGAGGAGGGGGAGCACGTGAGCTGTGGGCTGTCAAGGTGCGTCCTGCCTGGATGAGTAGATTCTTAGCAGGTTCCAGTGAGAGCTTATAGCATTCAGTGACCCACTTACAGCAGCTGGGTCACGGTCTCTGGTTTGAAAAAGGGCACTGTGCTGCCTAGCAGTGCTACCTGCCCTTCAGATTATATAGACGTCAGAGGCAGAAGCAGGTAGTAGCTGAGAACGTAGCAGGGCTCAGAGCTGCTCCTTGCGGCGCACGTTTAGAGCTGGTGGTTGAGCTGTGTGCCTGCTTGACTCTGCCTGTTCTGACTCTGGAAAGGGGTTTCTGATTTCACTGGGTCTATCTGGGCTGCTTTTAGCCTGTAAAGTCAACTAGCGGTGACCCTGCAGCTTGACTGGAGATGAGAACAACTGTGAGAGGGCAGTGTGATACCATCTCTCACCTTGTTTGACTTCTTTGAGACCCAGGATGTGATCCCAGAAGGAATGTCTGCAGGCAGGTTAGTACAGAGGATTGGTGTTACCTGTGCTAAGGTTCAGACTTTTGATGCTTTTGGAGAAAATGCCTAAGTACTAGCAAGGAAATATGGTAGGTTTTGCCAGTTCCTCATGTGTGCTTACGTCTCGTTCTACCTGGCAGACACCAAGCAGTGGGCGTGACGGACAACAGCAGACCAAAATCGGGAAGAATCACACTACATGTGCTGGAACTTACCTGTGATTCCTTTACAGTTCTCATTTCTGTAGTGTTGGGGCAAGTTCTTAGCTTCTGGCAAATATTGGTGAAAAATCTCTGCTTTAACCCGACACCAGATTTGTATGGGGTGCGACCACGCTTGAGACTGAGAAATACTTAATTATCAGGGCATGAAAAATAAGTTGTAATCTAGTGACCTCAACTAAATGTTCAGTTCTAAACTGAACAGAGGAAACCTTTTTTTTTTTTTTTTTTTTTTTTCCTCTAAAAGATAACTCTTCAGTTTCAGTTGAGGAGGCTCTTTGATGCCAGGGATCTTAACCTGAAACAGCACATGGGATATTTGTACCAAATGAAATATTTAAGCAAAACACCAGATGAGCAAAAGGACATACTTGCAAAACTTAGATCATCTCATCTACCAAAAAGTTTTTCTAGGAAATAAGTAACAAGTCTTTCAACGTGAGACCGAATCTTTCACCGAGTCAGTGCTACTTGAAGTCACCCAACGTAGATGAAGCGTTGCAGCCTGTATTGACAAATCTTGCTTGCTAAAGAAGCCATTAGGATGAGATGCTGTTGCCCCGAAACTTCAGAAAAATCCTTAACCTGGTTAAGGGGCCACATGACCGGTGTTCTTAAAAGATGTGTAGGACCTGAGACAGGGTATTCTTTGTGGAAACAAAGCTGTTATCTTACCATGCTCGGAGAATCAGATGATTCACTCCTGAGGAACAGGTCCACGTGACGGACTCAGTGGAGCAATGTTTTGTATTAGTTTTAGGGAATGGAGGTGTCAATAAGCTAATAAAAATAGCTATCAAAAGACATGCTGAGATAGTTTGTTTTTAGCTATCTTTTAATCACTTTCCAGGTGGCAGATTTTTCACACTCAAAGTAGTTGCTTATTTGAACAGTTATCTTCATTGAGTAAGTAAGAAAAAATTGTATTGTTAATACGTCAGATATGGAAGAAAGGGAGGGAAGTATAGGTGTACTTTTGTGGGGAGAAAACTCTCATAATAAATGACACTAGAAAGAATGAAGACTACATGGCTCTGTTAGGCCTCTCAAATTCCCAAACAGTAGTAATCATGAACAGATGGTTGATTGAAGTATTGCTAAGAGAGGAGTAAAGGTACATGCCACAACAGAATAAAAGTTATCGATTTTGTATACATTAGGTGTGTTGAAGTCCGTAGCACATAGTGAAGTTTGCCCAAATATTGAGATGAATTAATCTGTGAAAGATTATCTTTTGTCTCAGATAATTCAAAGAGAAGAGGAAGTCTTATAACAAGCCTAGGAAATATGCTCATGATGATGACTTCTTGTAAACTTTTGCAGTCCCTTATCACTGGTTCACTGTGCCATTAATAGGAGTCTTGAGCGGCAGCTGAAGGGCGTCTGTAATGGGCCCAGGTCTACATGGTCTTTTCTGTTTTCATTTTATAGCATATATGTGATCAGTTTAGAGAAGGAAAGTAAAGAATATAAGGGTTTAATTGGCACCAAAGATTCAGGTGAAAAATTGGAAAACACTTCAACTCTAAAGATGGTTAAGCACTGGATAAAGCTACACAGTAGCTTGTAAGTGGTCATTAGAGTTTGGGGGGGGGGAAGGTAGTCTCTTGGAAGTGTTGTGCGCGGTCTTTAAGAACCTTAAAGTGCATGCCTGTGCACGATCTCCTATTTTGTCTTTTTTTGCTAAAAATGCTAACATGTCCTTAATGTATATAGTAAGATAGTCAGGTTTTGGTCCCCTTTCTCCCCCCCCCCCCCGGTTTCCCCCACTTCATTTTGGCACATTGCTTGGATGGCAGGTATTGGTAATTATGGAAATGAGCTAGCAACATCTCTCCCCAGCAGTAGGAACAAACAGTAGGTCCTCTCGTAGATTATCATAGTCTAAGTGACTGGATTTCCGTGAGTGAGTTTTGAATGACCAGCAGCCCAGGTCCGCAGGTGCTGATTTGGGTGGCTGCAAAGCAATATTCACCCTTACTAAAGCAGTAGCTGAACAGACACCTAGAAACTAGGTTGTAATACATGACTAAAAATTTTGGCTATGGTCCGAGATAGAAATGACTGCAATGGACACCACTTAATAACAAACAAACAAACCCCCAACAAACAACACACCACACACACAAAAGCGCCCCAACAAAGATACCCCCAATAGACCAATAGATATGTAGCTCAGCAAAAATGTCTCTTGCGTGTTTCTTTAACTATGCTGCAGTGGGGCGCTCTAAAAAAATTAATCCTATACTAGCAGACACTGTTGCTGTGTTGATTGTTTGTTCTCGGCTGTTTCCAAGTGTGTGGGAAGGTGGGACTTTATGGACCCCTCACTTCGTTTGTACTGTTTATCTCTGGCATGCTTTATTTTGTCCATCTTTACATAGTCTGTGTTGTTTTCTGGTTCTTTTATTGTCATTATTCAAAACATGAATAGAAGTGAATATCCTCTAAGTTATGAATGTAATCAATTTTGAGTCTTTAATTGCAATTTTTTTTCCATAAAATTCTTTTAATTTAGTCTAATATAATGGCACATCAAGCAGTAATGGGTACATTAAATTGAATCATGATGTTCATATACACATTTTATGACACAATCAAATATCCCAATGCATTAATTCATGTCAATCAGTTAATAAAATCAAATAGGAAACATTTCTCTAGTGCTGTTAACTACGCTTCTCCCATTTAGTGGGTGACAAGATGGTGAGGACCTTTACGTCTTGCCTAGTTGATGTTTTCCTGTCTGTGCTGGAGTCGATACATTTATTTACTTGATTAGGAGAAAGCGTGTTGGTTCCCGTGGCCCCCGACCAAAAGATGGTCTTTGGGAGCAGACGGCCACAGCTTTACCTCATCCTACCCTGGTTCCTTTGGTACAGTCCTGTCCCCAAAGACTCCCACAAATAAGGAAGAAAAATTAACTGTGAACTTGGGGAATAACTTCCCTTTGAAGATTTCTTCACTTCTGATGTTCGCCTTCAAGGACAAAGAGATGTAGTGAATTTACTGGCACTCTGTCGTGAGGAAGGAGAAAATCAAATTTAAAACAATTGTCGAGCGGTTACAGTTTGAGCAGGTTCTTCGTGCTTCTCATCTGCTTCACATTATAGTTGATGGTATTTTCACCTCCTCTTTTACAGCACCGGAATTTTTAACACTTCTTTACTTCAGCATGCAAGTGTTGTGCCCCAGTCCTGCAGCCCTTGGAGGCCTGACGGGAGCTTTATGGGAGAAATGATGGAGTCCGTTGGAAAGGATAAGGGATATGGCTGCCTCCATTGAGTGCTCAACAGTAGAAAGGCAAATAAAAACCAGAACACGGACGAGGTAATGGAGCCAGAACCTCAGCTGGTACAAACTGGTGTACTTCACCTGGGATCAGAAGAGCTGATACCAGCTGATGTCACTTGAGAACTTGGCCCGAAATAGTGAGTGGGGTTCTGGCCTTTATTTCAGCACTGTAAAAGACTGCAGCCCAAGTGGAAAGGAGCGGACTCCCGTACTAGTGGAAGAAGAAAACGTCAAGGCAGTCGTTTCCCTTATCCCCTCTGCTGGGCTCCATGATCCAGCACTCTCTAATAGGTCGTTGTCTTGGGTTTCAGCCTGCGGGTGGAAAGAGAGAAATATTTGAAAGTGATCGCTGTAGAATTTAGTATTACTTTTACTTTAAAAAAAAAAAAAAAAGTTTCTCGTTCTTTTCTAACGTTTAATGAAGAATGATTTTCCTAAAACTTGAGGGTGTGTGGAGTTGTTTCTAATGCAGCCTGTGTGATCTTCAGATTATTTTGCCTGATAAGTAACATGGAGAGCCAGTCTTGTAGCCAGTAGGAAATACCAGGCTGGCTTTGTTTCTCTTGAAGCCTTTCCTACGTTCATTTGCAAAGATCAGTATTTATCTATGGATGTCAATATGTTTTGTTTTACCGTTTTGTGATGAGGTATTTTTCTCAAAATAACACCTTACTGAGGTTTCCGCTAGTCGGTAGAGTGGCTGAGGACTGTTCTGAAGTCACGGGAGCCTGTCAGAAGGGCCAGGTTAGCAGCTACACGGTGGGCACCAGTAGGGCTCCACAGAGGGTCTTGAAACTACAGCAGGTGGGCTTCCTTTCTTTGTTTTTAAGCACAAGTTTGCTTTCTCGTAAATGATTTTTTTTTTCTTTGATAATAGTCTACTGAAAGATATTTTTACCTTCAGTTTAAAATACTGGATTGAAAAAAGACCTTTTGTACAGCAGTTAGTCAGTGTGCATCAAAAATTAACCATCACTAATACTGTGAGATGAAAGCCTTATGAACCCTCGTAAGTTTTAGGTTGGAGCAGTTGAGTGTAGGTGGTAGCAGCTCTCGCTTCCCATATAAAAGGATTCAGTGTCGATAAGCAGCTGAGTAGCTAAATGAATTGTGTCCAGATACTCCAGAGAGTGTCCCAGAGCTGACATTCTCAGCCTACATAGAGATCGTGTTTGCTATCAAGCTGTCACATCCTTTCATAGCAAAACGAAGAGTGACTTTGCAAGACTGAATAATGTTGCCTATCCTGCTTTGCAGCCATGGGCAAGTAAAGGAAATGTTACTCTGGTGCTGAGGGAGTTTTAATATGTAAGGCGTTACTGAATGACGAGGTGCAAGAAAGGCCTGGGGTCATCAGCCACAGGAAAGAAAATGCCTGTGCTGTGGCTGACCTCGGGGTAATGAAGAATCTCTGCTAGGTGAAATGAAGTAAAAATGAGTCCAGACTGAAATGCCTGAGGTGGAAGAGCAGTTTCCCATACGATGCTTGAAAAGGTTATTTTTTTCTTTTTTATTTTCTATTTTTTTATCACTACTTGAACGGTTCGTAAGTATCGGATCTGACCTCAGTAAAAGAGTACGAGACGTGGCAACAGAAAGAGTAGGTACGGCAAAGTGCTCTTCCTTTCCAGGAACCTAAGGCTCAGTGAGAAAATTCATACTCCTGAACATTGATCGAGTAACATTTTAGCGTTTGGGCACCTAAATACCGCTGTGTGAAGGAGCGGGTCAGCTGTCCACAGAAGTTGCAGTGAGTCTGTCTGCCAACAGCAATGTTCTGAGTCTCAGTGGCACATGCAATGTTCACGGTACGTTGGGAAGCGCTGAGCTCCCCTATCACATGTGGACATCTGCCGGGGGACATGCGGTCCTTTCAGGATTGTAGGAGAAGCAGCCCCTGGGGCTGACGTGTCTCGTCTGCATTCAGCTTCCCGTTCGTGTTGTCACTTGCACGTTAAGAAAAAAATCTTTGGTGTTTCTTCTTGCAAGGTTACATTTTCACTGTCTTTATTTTTGATACACTTAAGGACCTTAAGGGGAAAAACCAAACCAACCAATCAACCCAAAATGCAAAAAAACCCCCCAAAATCTTTTTGCCTGTTAATTGTGTTCTTCAGGGTAGATTCTTCGTTGTGTCAATTGCCTTCTAAAAAGCAGCAGGTACCTGGTCACCATAAAGCATTGGGGAGCAGTGCAGTTTTCAAAAGCCAAAATTGATAAATTGTTAATAGGATTTTGAACAACTCCCTTTTCGTATCTCAGTGAGACCATAATTAAGTTTTCTTCAACATCCTCAAGGGATTGATTACATCCTGGAGTTCAGTACTACTTTGAGCACTGCGATGAATGTATTTTGTGTTTTCACATTATGTGAAGATAGGTTGATATCTTTAGTCCCCTTTCATAGCCTTTGTTTTAAAAGTGGGCGGGAGGAGATTTCTAGCTGATTGGAAAAAAGGTCTAGCTGTCTTTTTATGAACTTATCAAAAATCCAGTCTCTTTGTTAGGGAGCTTCCAGCGAGCAAAGGCCCGAGATTTACTCGAGCAACTAACTTGAACACTCGTAACTAAATGAAGATCAGTGGAGTTCAGTCGCAGAAGTCAGGGGTTTGTGAGAGACACGTTTAACTTAATGACACTGGTTTGAAATACCTTTTCGTTGGTTGGCTGTTCGTTGCTCTCCTGCTCTAACTTGTTGAGTTCCCTCATATAATCCTAATAAGTCAGAGACATCATTTGTCTTTGGAAAGAAATGAGGGAAAGGCAACAGTGGTGTCTGTACAACGTCTCTCTCATAGTGGTCCGAGTGCTCGATAAACTCAGTTTAATAATTCCTCCTGATTTACCAGTCACTAGGGTAAGGTTCGTTCGCCTTACCCCTACTGAAGTTATAGTACCGGGTAGGGTATTGGCTACCCGCCGGTTAGTTTGCACAGTAGATAATTTTCATCTTCCTGGTCAGCAGTTCAGCGACTTCACCCGCAGGTTCCCGCGGAACTCGTGATTGCTTACCATCTGGCCTAGGTAATGCTCCCCTGTACTTCTTCGAAAGTCTTTCTGACACGTTGGGCAGTGTCTCGTTTGTAGTGCCTGTAAATGCTGTTCCTGGAATAACTCCCCAGAAGACCTAAGGAACTGATCTTAGAAAGTGAGGATCATGTTTCTGGAGAAGCGATGAGGGGGAAAAGTTTGTTCAGCAGATGGGGGACCTGTTTGAAGTTTTCACTAAACTCATGTATGCCCTGAGAGTTCACATCATGCTTTAGATCAGGATTTCACTTCTTTCCTCTCTTCCTACGTGAAGTCCTGCTCAGAAATGGGAACGGACTTAGTTGGTGTTGCTGAAGAGTGGCGTACAGTTTTTTTGTTTTGTGGGGGCTTCCCCCCCCCCCGATAGGCATGTTAAAATATTGCATGCTTTCAGTAGAAAACTTCCAACTTAAGCTTTACCGTGCACGTAAGTTGTTTGGGTTTTTTTGGGTTTTTTTTTTTGTTGTTGTTTTTTTGGTTTTTTGTTTTTTTGGTTTTTTGTTTTTTTTTTTAAGTCTGTGTGAAACTTGCTGGGCCCTGTGGCAAGTTTTACTGCTTTTTGTTTTCAGTGGGTAAAGAATACGTTTTTCTCAGCAGTGACTCTGTGTGAATTGACAAGATCAGATAATATGAAGAGCTGAGAGGTGTGTGCTGCATGTAACAGCTAATGGGTTCTGATGTTTGCCAACATCTGGTTGTGTTGCAAAAGTTAACGGTGTAGAGGTTGGTTAAAGAAACCTTTGTGCAAAACCAGAAAGTTGCTGGTTAAAGCATGTTTTCATTCATTTGGGAGTTCAAGACATTTGTGTTCACCAGGGCTGAGTTAGGAGCTTCGTTTTTTCTTTTTTTTCTTCTAGTTGTTGCTATTTCTCAGTCTTCTACGGTAATGCGGAGAGAAAAATGATGTGCGAGTTAATAACTTCAGAGATGTGCTTTTAACCAGCGTGGTGATTTCGCCATTGCTGGAGCACTGTTAGAAACAGTGGTGCTGACCAAGTCGGTAACACAAGCTCTGCCTGCTCCCCCTTCATCTTGCATGGGTGAAAAAACCATTTTATTCAAAACCTGCTACTTAGTGGTCTTCATAAAGTAGTTTGCTCCCCTTTTTTTTTCTTTCCCCTTTGCAGCAGAGGTGGCAGGAGGAGAAAGAAGACACAAGGAAAGAAAGAATGGGAAAATCCAGAAGTATTGTCCCGCTTGAATTTTCAAAACCAAGAGATACCTGTTTCTGCAAAGGAAGTGCCTTTAAGATGGTGTTATGATGAAGCAGGTGTAGTTCTATTGGTCTTTATATATTTGTATTTTATATGTATTGGTATTTATATAACATTTTGTGAAAACTTTCAGGAAATAGACAAGAGTAAGAGTTTCTATACGTTTCTTCTCTACAGGAGCTCGGGGGCACTGGATAGGTATTGGCAAGGGAAACATTGCTAGATGGACAAGCAAGGTCAGACTTGGGAAATCACCTCTATTAAAATCAGGTAGAATCTGGTAGTGTGTTAGAAGGAATGGTTACATAGGCTTCCCCTTGGCAGAGGCATCTGCTATAGCTATGGTTGGAGAGCAGATTTTTAGGGGAGGTGGACTTTTAGACTGAAGCAGTATTGCTCTTGTCATGCTCTTGTGCCCCTCTTTGGTTTCCTCACCCAAATTCTTTTCCGGGATTGGGGGGGTGGGTGGGTGGCGTGTGTGTGTGTCTTGCTGGCTCTGGCCAGACGGTTGCATCGATGTGGACAGATGCTATAGCTGTAAGTTGCCTCACGTGATCCAAAGACAGCCTCAAATGTAAGCCAAGTACCCAAATGAAAGATGTCATTACTTCTGCAGGGAACCGCCAGGTGTAGGATCTTCCTTCTAGAATTAAAACAATCTTGCTCATACATCCTGTTTCTGAATCAGGAGTTTTCAGGTAGACCCGAGTCGTGACCCACTGGAATAAGATGACAGTGGGTCTGAAGTGGTGGACATCTCATGTAGCAAGAAATTGTGGGTGGTGGTAAATCCTTTTTGCAGATTCGGAGTTTGAGGACAGGTAGCTATCTGTAGTCTGGTAAAAATGTAGGAAATTATGATAGAACGTGTAGAAACTAGTTGAGTTAAAAACTTGAGCTACTAAGGTTAGCCTTAAACTTTTTGACTTTAGCCTTTCATAAGTGGGGAAGGACGTGCACAAAAATTCTCTGGTTAGAAAGGAAAGCCAAGCTGGTGGTGAACATCACCGCTATTGACAAGCTGCTTTCCTCATGCTAGTTTGATCTGTACCGCACCAGTGTGGCTTGAGGATTGATTTTTTTTTTTTTCTTTTCATTTGTGGCCAGGTAAGTAACTTGGTCTGAACTGATATAACTTGTACGCGGTTGCGCTACTGGCAGTCAATGGAAGCAGCTGTCTTTTTGAGAATCAAATGCGTCCAATATGAATCTTATAGCAGGCTGGTCAAGGAGAAAGAAGTAATGTCCTATGGTATGTCTGAATCTTCTCATACGTCTTACTTGTTCATGGAGAGGATAATGGTTATCTAGGATAGAAAGATATATTTATGAGATTGGAGGTGGTAAAGGACAGCACTATGTTTATTGTTTTGCCCTTTTTTAGTTTGAATTCAGTGAACTTCCTTATACCATCTGCTGCCATCTTAGTATAGGTGGTAGGTGTCTTGATTTGAGGTGTCTAAACGGTCATCTTTGAAATTGGGTTTACTTTCTCTTTTGGCTTTCTCTTCCGCTTACCTCGCAGTGATTTATGGCAGTCTATCAAGGAGATAATGCTATGGCTGGTCAGCAACTGAAGCTATCGATGCCTGTAGGGAAGGCAGGCCAACAGTGGAATACCTCTGGGTTGAAGGGGAAAGAGCCCCAGAAGCAACGGAGGAAAAAAGTGTCAGGGTTTGTCAGTATTTAAAAAGGAAATAATGAGCTTACCTTTTATTTTGGTCATTAGTATAGGTGTTTGCTGGGGCTGGTCTCAAAGCCAAAAGCAGGAATAACTGGTACACTTCAGTTCATTTCTTAGTTTTTACAAGTGCTGTTTTCCAAGAAGGGTGCTTTTTCTTTGTTTGACAGCAAGAGCCAAGGAACTGCACTGGATTTGGGTTCAGTGATAGTAATGTGTGGTGGTGTTCTGTTGATCCGGGTGGGCTTTGCTGCAGGCTGATACAGGCAGGAATGCACATCCTTACGTTCTGCTTCCGTTGCATTTGCTCTCAAAGCCTGCTTGCTCTGTGCAACTAAGAAAGAGCTACTGTGGCCTTCATTTGCCCTACGGAATGCATTAATCCAGGCACACGCTTAGGTCTGCTGCCAGCAGGTAAGAGCAAACGTAGTTTTCCACTTTAGATGAGCAGAATGGAAGAGAACTCATGCAACGAAGGTGGTTTGAGTGAGGGTCAAAGAGGGGAGGTAGCGTTCCTCGGGACAGGATGTGTGCTCACCTTCTGGTGTAAATGCAAGTGTTTGGCCGATTGCAGTGATCGTGGGAGCGGCCTCTCTTGGGTGTGCTTGCAGTAACCCAGCTTCTGTGCTTCGTCAGCACAGTTCGATGGAGTCCTGATCCTCACTGTGGTCTCGTACTTGCAGATTTTCAGTTGAATCTCTTAAATGGGCTGGGTACGAGCTGTGTTAAGGATAGCATTACCCTTTTAGCTATGCCAGAGTGCTGGTATAGCTACACCTTAGGATGTATTCCTTATAATCAAAAGTGTTGTGCCACATTCCCTTACCCTCTTTCTTTAAATAGAGTCTGATCAGACTTACTGGCAACAGTTTGTGGAGAGGAAATTTGTTGCTTACTACTTACTTTTTTCTGAATCATCACTGTTTCTAGAGCCTGATTCAAGGGTGTGCTGAACTTTGGAGCTGCTTTTCCCTACATCTGGTATTACTTAGAAGTAGCCGCTATGTTAATGTGAATGAGTAGTGGAGTTGGGCGAAGATAATCAAAATCCAAGATTTGCAAAGTAGTTGTACAAGGAGGAGAAATCTTCAAGGCAGCTGTGATAGTCCTAGGTGTGAAATATCCCTAAACATGCTGCGTTTGGACGCCAATTTTTGTACTGAGTGGGTTTAAATCCTCCAAGCCCTTGTGTTTTAGTATCATCTGATATTAGGGTTGATTTGAGAACAATGAGAAATGACAGCTTCACGCATCTGGATCTTCTGTGCGTGCGAGAAGGAAAGGGAAGCGTTGGAAGGTGATCTGTAAGGCTGGCACAGACGAGGGGGCCCTCTACTGATGAGATCATGTACTATAGCCGGGCTGTCGGCAAGTGCCAGGTGCCAGAGCTTTCCAGGTCTCAGCATCCGCAAAGAGGCTGAACGGTCCCCAGAGAGGATTTTCTATCTTTTCCCTTCCCTCCCCTCCCTCCAGAAACTATCCGAGAGAGAGAGAGATTTTTAGGAATGCTGATCTAGAACGTACAGACAGAGGAATACAGTAAGTTGAGTTTAAGCTAAAACAGTGATCAATGACAAAAGTCAATCCAGCCTTGCGCCATGCCCATTTCCGAAAAAAGTGCTTTTAGATCAGAATGGATCGAATTAGTGTGATGAGAACATTGAGGGGAAGGATAGAGGGGAGAATGTTGCAGTGTTATTTTCAGTGAGGGAAAGAGTGGCTTTACCTGTGTTTGCTTTCTAAAGGGCTCTTCCTGAAGAAGATGGAAAAATCGTTTCTGTTTCTGAAGGGGAACTAGAATTTTGAGATAATATCCCTCCACATGTGGTGACTATGAAGAAAGGTAGCCATGGTATCTCAGAGCAGCTCTGTAAGCCAGTTTCATGGTTGTGTAGTGTCTCTGAAGTTGTGTTTACTGTGGGAAGAGATCAGCACCTCTGTGTTGACATCGCAAAAATATATGTAGGCTGATGTCTCAACGCATTTCCTGTGTCTGCTCTGTCTAATGTGGGAGAAGATGTTTAGTCAGCAGAAAGAGAACACAGTTCCTGGGGCGCTTTTTTTTTCCCATGCACCACTATATTTATTTGCAGTATTATGACAAAACCAACACTTGCTAGCAAATCTGTCTGAGGTGACTGCTGTCNGGGACGACCTTTGAGAAAACAACTGGAGGAAAGACTCCAAATACCCTTTCCCTAGATAGGCAAAACCAGGTCACAGATGGTGAAAGCCAAGAAGGATTTAGATGGACTGCCTGTTGACAGTAGAGTTGGATTTCTGCTGGTTCCCTCAGTAGGAACACTTCTCCTGTGCTGGTTTAGAACATTTCTAGCTTTGTAGTACTTTGTAAGTACCCTGCCGCGCCTTCCCCCTCACACAGCAGCTGTTTTTGTTTTACACACGCAATTGCCAGTCAGTGCGTGGCTTTCACAGTAGGGCAGCTGTGGAAGAAGCAGCTCTCACCTTGCCTGTGCTTAGGCTTCATTGAGAAACGGGAATTATGCAAGTCTGGCTGAATCATTTGTGGTGCTCACGCACAACGACATTGCCCAGAAACTGATTTATTTTATAGGAGAAAGCGTGTGACTTGCTCCAGTATTATCAATTCACACCCGTATTCCTCATGAAGCAACATCTGATGCCTTTAAAACCTATAGCTTCTTGCCTCTCGCACATTGGGCGACGCGACAAAGGACGCTGTCGCCGCTCTTCCACAAGTAAAGTATGGCAAATATATTTCAATGCTCAACAGATAGAACTGTTGGTGCACTAGTGATTGCTTGATGGTGTGGGAGGGTTCCCCATCAGTCAGGATTAAAGAAAACACCACACAGATGTAGGTTTAGAGTAGGGCTGAGTGCCTACGTTTGGAGCTGTGCTCAATTTCTAGTTGGGTATCAAATATAGTTATACCTAGCAAGTAAAGGAAAGCATGCAAGAATACCATCGCCTTCCCTGAGCCATGAATAGCAGCAATGTAACTCGAACTTGTCTGCAAGGTGAAATCTTGGCATTTCAGCAGGTGCTTCGTATGTCGTTGCAAGGAAATAGAAAAGGAAAAAAATGACAGGTATAGCAAACTTCTTCTGCTGTAGCGATACCTAGGAAAAAGTACACATAGTCACTCCCAAGGTATTTGCATAGCTTTTATCTCACCTTTGACACTTGTGCATTATTTCCTCTGATAAAGAAGAACCCCCGTTACGTTTTTTTTTTTTTTTTTTTTTCCCAAAAAAGCAGTTCCTTCAGAAGGTTCAGCTTCCTCCTGGGCTTGATGGCACTTGAGGGGTAATAATTAGACTGGAACTTCAGCTCAGCTACAAAGTCTGCACAGCTAGAAAATTAATGTTCCAAAGAAACCGTTACCTCTTTCAGTGCGGCCATGGTAGGAGTATTGACAGCAACCTTGCAGCTTTAGGGAACGAGGCCTCCTCAGTTGTTCCTTTTCAGCAAGCTACTGGCTTAGTTTGTGTCATCTGCTGCGAAGCGCTCCACTTTTCTGTAGGAAGGTAGGGGAAGCCGTTCACATGCCAAAAAACCAGCAATTCCAGTGAAATCCTTGGTCTTTGTTCTTTCCCATCCCTCCCCTCCTACCTACACCCCCCTACCGCCAACTCGCACAACCCATCGCCTTGCGAACAGCACATTTTTTTCATCAATAATGTATCGGGTCACATGAAGGTCACTAGCATGCACAAGAGAAGTAGCTTTTATTCTAGGCAGTGAGGCAGACTGGTGGTATTTGTACTAATTTTATTTTTGTGTGCTTTGAAGGGTGAATATTCTTGACAAGTAGGGATTTGCCAGCTGTTTCTGAGCACAAACACACCATCGATCTCTGCACAGAATTCACTCAGCGATGCAGGATGAGGTATGTGTTTGCCTCTCAGTGCTACTGCTCTGTGACACTCCACCTATGAGGTCTTGCTTCAGGAACAGTTACCTGCAAGGACGGAGATTAAATACTTTTGAATGCTTTGCGTTTCCCAAGATGGTCAGCAAGATCAGGTAAAAGGGGAACTCATTTGAAGACCTGGCAGCTGCTGTATCAGGCGAACTGATGTATAGTGCAGTTCATCGGAATCTTCTGTCCGGAGATATCAAACAAGCAAACATGTACTTGAGGTGTGTGCTGAAGCGAGGCAGTGATACCTCCTCTTTGGGGCACTGAGATGCTGTTTTCAAGAAACCTGACTCTGTGACTGGCCTTGGATGCGAGTCAGTCCCTGCATCTGTTTCTTCTTGTTCTGCTTTTCCCTCTGAGACCATAACCCTGATCCTTGGTATATGTTTGGGACTCCCATGGCAGGAGCCGTGTGTAATGGGGCCTTAGAGAGCTATCTGTGATACCGACAATGAGTACTATACACACGTACGTATAACGCAGTAACGTCTACGTATCTATCAATTGGTACGCACGCAGCGGCAGCGAGACGGCCTTCTGAGGCAGGTTGATACCTCAGCGTTCGCCTCTGAAGTTTTGCAGTCGGTGCACCCCTGCCACTGTGGTGTTCCTCCAGGCAGAACTCCTCCACTCACACTGATGCCTGCCCGTTCATCGGTGTGGTGCATGCAGCATCACTTTTGCACTGACAGATTCAGAGCTTCCAAGTCTAAAGAAGGGAAAATGTTTGTGTGAGACTCTGAAACGGGTTGCAAGCGAAGAGGAAAATCGGTGGCTGTGCTTGGCGTTCGGCAGCTGTCTGTCCTGAGAAAGCACTGACCTAGGCAGGGGTGTAATTGCATGCGGAAAAACACCAGCTGCAAGAAACTAAAGTAGCCTTTTCTTCTGTGTTCTTAACTGGTTTTATGAACAGGAGGGGGACTTGAACCCTGGGAGGTAACGTAGTAGGTGGAAGGGGCTGGGGGGCAAGTTTGGCCTGCGCGCTGCTGGAGGTGGGTGGGGATTTTTGATGAGAAGAACAGTAAAGGGCAGGCAGTGAACGCCAATCAAGGTGAACCTGCAAGGAGAAATTTGGCCATGGGAGGGAGGGAGGTTTCTCTTTTTCATTTGTCGATGTAAGATTCTGGGTGTGGTAAGGGATATAGAAGACATGATCACGGAAATTTGGTAAACCCTTGCTCTGAGCAAAGACGGTCTGTTTTGAAATCAGATGCTTCCTCTGCCTCAGTTGAGCACTCGTGAAGAGGGGCCAGGGGTTCGGGGGAAGCAAGCAGAATTGGCTTCATAAATCACCTCTGTTCTTCCATCCCCTTGTCGCAACATCTCTGCCTGTGCGCCGTGGTGGCAGGATGGAGTCTCAGGGGTGCTGCTTGTGGAGGGAAGGGACGCAGAAAGGAGACGTAGTGTCTGAATTGGACAGGAGGGTTGGGAGGTCCCTGCTCTCTTAAATCTCTCTTTCCAGAGCACAAACAGATGCCGTTAGGCTTCTGGTGCGTACGTTTTTGAGTCCAATTCCCAGTCAAGGCTCCCTTTGGCGATGGAGCAGAGGACTCTGTAGGAAGGAATAGAAATCCTCCAACATCTATGGAGCAGATAGAGAAACAGCTGCCGTGGGGGCTGGGCATAGATTTTTGCCTCAGGCTTGGACCCGACAGGCGTATTGTGGGAGAGTGTGCCAGTATCCGCGTTTGACAGGGCTGCAGGTCTGAGGCGCTTTCCTTTCTTCGCTGTACCTCTCCACTGCCCCCTAGGCTTAAAATATTTACGGACCAGCGTTACCCTGACTGAACAGGATGAGAAGGAAATGATGGGGCTGTAGGCAGTGGCGGTGCCAGGAACCAAATGTGGCTCTCCAGACCCATGGCCTCGCATACCAATTGCTCAGTTCGGGGCCCCCGGGTCTAACCGCCGCCACATAGCAGCTTGAGCGGCCACGACCAGAGCACGGTTTTCTGCCTCTGGCTCTGACAGATCTGTCACTCATTCTCCAGGTGTGGAAGAGGAGCCTTACTGAATGAGAGGCTTGCGAGAGAAAGAGCCTTTCAAAAAGGGTATTCGGCCTCTAACCTGAATCCTCGACCCAGAGGGTGGCTTCAGCAGGAGAAACGGGCCCATTGTCTCTCCCGTCTGGTGGCTTCCGAGAGAAGCATTTCCTTCCTCGGAACAGCAGGTCCTGCACGAAGGACCGAGTCATTCCAAGTGAGATCCTGTGGAAAGGGCAGTGCCCTTAGTGAACAGATGAACAGCTGGTCACAGCCACTTTAGAGAAGAAGATCTCAAACATAGTCCAAGGCTTGTACAATGGAAAGAGCTGCTGTCACCTCTGTGGCAGTGGAGGTTGTGAGTTAGCACTAGACAGAGCTCCAGCTGCTCCGGAACGCAGAGTGACTTTGGGAGCAAAGGACGGGGGACCTCCCCTTCTTGGCGTCTGCCTTGGAGAATTGCATAGGCTTTCAACAGATGGAAGAAGAATATGGTGTCTAACGGGTATTTACTCTGCGCCAGCTTTTCTACCTTCCAGCTCATTTTGAGATCCAGTGAAAAGACCAAACTGAAAAGGTTTCAGAGACAATACCTTTTATTTTATTTTATTTTATTTTATTTTATTACACACCCACACCCACACACACACCCACACCCCTTGGCATGACTTTATACCTGTCATTCATGCAGTGGTAGATAACCTTAAAGGTCCGTCTTGTAGCCTGGGTGGTGACAGCGACAGAGGCTTTGTTATGTGTCTTCAAAAGTAAGGCCTGCTGGCATGGTAGCGAGTGTACTAAATGCCTTAGCACCTCAGGTGAGAAAAGTTAGGTCTGCTGTAATATCAATGAGGCGCAAGCTACTGGGCTATTATTCCTACGTAGACCGAAGTTGGGGTTCCTCTTGTCTTAGATCATACCTAAACCTCTTGGCATAATTCACGTATGGTTTTTATTGTCTTTGGAAGATGGAATTGTTAAAATCTGTGGGTTACCTGGAGACAAACAAACGCAAGTCACGGTGGAGGAACTCCGGATCCGTATCTCCTGTGTTTTCACGAAAATGCCCTTATTACAAAGCCAATTATTTTCAAAGAAGCATCTCTGAAAATATTTGAGGAAAAAATTAATTTGAGCTGCCCATAAAATCAAGACATCAGGTGAAGGATTCCAGTGTAGCCGCACTGTCTTCTGTAGGGTCTTTTCATTTCATCTGTGGCTTCCAGTGAGAACGGGATACCTTGAGACCAAAGTTACGGTGCATTTTCATTGTAACATTTGTCATGGTAGGTTTGTGGAGTGCTGGAGGAAGGAGGGGCTTCTCTGAAGAAATCACTAATGAATACGTTCATTTTAAGTGAGAGAGAGGGCTCTAATCAGTATGCCTCATTTTAGGTTATTAATGTAATTGAAAACACAATTTAGCTAAATCATGCAAATTATATGCAGGGTGAGGATTTTCTTCTGCTATCATAATGATAATCTAAATAAAATGTGGATTGTAAGTGGAGTTCTGAAAGACTGGATCCGAGATTAATATGAAATACCAAAATTAAAAGAAGACATGCATAGCGTAGCACTGCAACTTTGCTTTTATGACATTTGAAACCCTGATTTATGAACATTGTTACAAGGTTTTTAACTGTACTGAAAATGAAATGAGGTTAAACTTCTTCCTATTAGCATTAGAGTTACAATCACAACACACTACAATAGACTAATAAATGTTACTTTTTGAGTAATGAAATTGCCATCAAGGCACCGTTAATCGGAATGAGATTATAATTAGAGTTGCACTGTGCAGGGAAGGGCTCTGCGTGGCAGAGGTTGACAGAGCCCCGATTGCATCCCGGCGACGATAGGCAGTCTTGGCCGTGCGCTTCAGTCTCTACCTGCAGAGTATTTCCGTAACACGTGAAGATACTTACTTCTTCCATCGAGTCACGGGGAGCCAGAGAGCAGCGCTGGTGTGGCCCTCTCAGTAGCTGAGGAGAAGGATGCAGCGACCTTAGCCTTGCTCTGCAAATTACACACTGCACAAGAAGTACACTCGCAGATGGACTGACCCGCTGGAATTACGCTGTCCTGCCCTATCCAAGCCATGCGGGTGGGTTGCTCTTTAATCCTTTGGCTAGGTTTTAGACCGAGGAGGGCAGGATCTGTTGCAGGTGCTTGTGTTGAAAAAATCATTCATCTAGCTATAAAGTAAATACTATTGGAAATAAGAAGGAAATCAGTATTCCAAGCTGCCCATTATTGTTTTTCAAATTGGGTATGAATTGTGAGTCAGGAGGCCGATTACAGGTCTTAGAAATAGGTTTCTCTGATAGGCAGAAGTTCTGGTCCATAAACATGTTGGGTTGGATTTCAGATGTTATTCCTGTAGAGAAAGATGCTGAAATGACAGGGCTAGAGCGGGGATCAGGTGTCCTTCGGTGACTGCAAGTCCCATGAAATACCTCCAGCTTAATCAAAAATAGCTCCCTAGTAAGTTACTGAGCAGCTACATCACAGGCAGCATCACTATGAGGTTCCCTGCATTTCCCCACCTGTGTCCTTTGACTGGCCCTGGGTAAACGAGGCAGAAAGTATTCATAACCCCTGGAGAGGGAGCATTGCGAGTGTTCACAGCACCTTTAATTACATCACACCCTTGTGAACAAAAATGCTTGCCAGTATACATGCAAGCAGATCCATTTTGTGGGTATTCAGGGGCAGAGGTATCAGTTCCCAAGAATGTCCGTGCATGGAAAGTGATCTGAAATGCTGGAGGGTTCCAAGGGATATTTGTCCGTGCAGCAGCTGAGACCTGGCTAAGACTGAAAACTGGTTCGCACTTAGTGAACGTGTCGATTTCCCAAGCAGTGCCCATGATTTCTGTCCCTTTCCTCATACTGATAGAAGATCTGGCCTGCTCTGCATTGTATTGCCAGAGTGGAGCCAGGGCGTGGTCAAATTAGAGGCGACAGTGAAAGGCTAGATGTATTCTGTAATAAGCTGAGTCTGGATTTCCACCCCCCACCCCCCCACCCCGATTTCCTGTGGCTGGATATTACGGGAGTAAGACCGTTAGATAGTAGTGCCTGTTGTGTTTGGCCAGCACTTACATAGTTAAAAAATAAATTACATATTACTTGTAGTTTTCAGAGGTAGCTAAACAAATCCTATTAAAAATTTTCCAGTATTTGTTTCGGGATGTCTGCAGGCTCTGTGCACAGCTTTGCGTTGAGGAGGGACGACTTGCGCTTGGAAAAATGGCACTGAAGGGCTCTGTGGCTCGGCAGCGCTGGCCGCCGTCCTCTAGGGCTGTAGGGAGCCTGGTTTCCAGTGGGGCACGAACACAGAAAGCAAAGGCATTTGGCTATTTGAGAGGCAGAGGGATAAGTATTGTGATCATAAACCATACAGTAATTGCTCTCAGACCTATTAGCAGGATGTCTTGCATAGACTGTCATCCTGCCCTTTCCCATGGGCCCCGTTCACTAACCCTTTGCATTTTGACAGTAATTATCACCCAAGCAAGCACAAACCATCACCAGCTACAACGCAAACCTACTGTCATGGTAACGTAGCAACCTCCAGTTCTTCTTAAAGACGTTTAGTTTTCTCTCATATGCTTAAAATTGGACTCAACTCAAAACTGTCCTGAGAAGAGCACTGACAAACTTCATTAGAAAAAACAAATGAAATTTGATACTCCAGATTACAACAGAAGCTGATATTCCAAGGTGTGAAACAGACACTTAATGACAATAACAGACTTAACTGGAGGAAAAGGAAAACTTTCAGGAAAATACGAAGGGCGTACGTGTCTGAACACCTGTCTACTCTCTTCCTAGCGGCTGCACTGGTTTGGTGAAATGTGCTGTCTTTCCTCACCAAGGTTCACCGTATTTGTGGTCTAGAAGCATGTTTTAGGACACGATGGAGGGTATTCCGAATCCATTTATTCAGAAATGTCTCGTTGTGTGCACTGGATATTGCTCTTTGGGCTAATGTCCAATGTCACCGCTCCTGTTGGGGAAGAAAGCATCATGAATGGTGACTGTTTCCACATTGGTTCTTTCCTTTTAACAATATTTGTACTAGAAGTTGTCCTAAGGCCTTGCAGAAAATATAGCCCAAATTATCTTTACATATAAATCAGCCTACCTGTATTGATCTCAGTGCTAATGATCTAGCCTGCTGTGCATTATGTTCTCACAGCAGAGTCACAAGTTAACTCCCAGAAAAGCTTTGTCCCCCAGGACTTTTATTGCTACATCTTTTTCCACGGGAGACGTGTGGCAGTCTCTGCACAGCGTAGCAAACAGTAGGAGTTCATGCTATACTTGATGGCCGGCCAGGCAATTTTATGCCTGCTGGGCTGTGAAAAGGCAATGGGGTGCATGTGTCCCTTACCCAGGGTAGGTGGCAGTTCCTTTCTATGCCTGGCCACGGAAAGGGTGGCATGTAGTACCCACAACTTCTGAGAGGTCTTTCCAGGAAAAGAAAAAGTTATTTTGGGGGGAAGCATCTAACCCTGGGTTACAGGGAGTACGTCCCTGTCCCTGTGTAACGTGTTCCATTGGTTTTGCCCTCTTGCATTTAAAAACAAAGGCTCTAAATTTAATCTCAAGTTGTCTACCTTTTGGTTCCAAACACTGGCTCGTGTTATGGCTTGCTAGACTAAAGAGCCATCTATTCCAATAAATTACTTCCTGACATAGAGGAACGGACTTACTCCTGAAGTTAGTCCTTAATGCATGACCTCCTGTCCTGTTCTCATCTTTGGCTGTAATGTTGTACAGCTGCCATTTAGGGATGCATATGTGCGCGGGGAATGCATCTCTGAGGGTCACAAACCTGGGAATGTAAACACAGGTGGTGAGAACCAGTGTGACCCCATCAGAATCAGAAGGAGTTGTGCTGCTGTTTCTCTTGAAAATTTTTCCAGATGTTTGCTTCCTTGAGGGTTATGTTATGCTCATCAGGCCTAAACTTCTAACTTCTTAAAATAAAAGCAAGTAGTTTAATCCACTGCTGCTATTTGGCGCTCATCTCTGTTTTCCTTCCCTGTGCTTTTTTGAATGAATGTCGTCTAAAAGCGTGTCAGAAATGCGTGTTGTTCGCTGGTGACAAAAAGCTGCGTAAAGCTGCCCTTTGGTACAAGTCAGACATGGTTGCAGCTGCCATCACCTTGCTCTGAACTGACTGGCTGCCGGTGCAGTTCTGGTCCTGCTGCAGGTCCCCTTGCCGGCGGCAGCACGCGCCGCCGTAGCTGCCACTTGCGTCACGGTAGTGATCTGAGGAGGGAGGCGGTTGCAGGCAGGCATGTGCTGCCTTGAACTGCCTTCGAGCCCTGGTTTTCAGGTGAGGTGAGCAGACAGTGGTCCCCCTGGACCTCTGCAGGCTGTAAGGGCTTATGCAAGGGAGTCTCTTAGAGCACCTGCTGCTGTGGGCCTGATGTTAGCTGGGATTTCCATTCATTTATGGTAGAGTAGCGAATAAAGACTTTCTCTCTGCTGCTTTATTTTTTTCTATGTTGGTAATCATTTTGATAGTTCCATCAGAGTATTGGTACCCTATTCNGGGTGTGAGTGTGTTTTTTGGTTGTGGTGCTATTAATTTGCTTTACAGTTGCCCTTCTAGATCAGCAGTCAGGATGATAAATCAGATCTGGCCATACAGAGATCTTCTTTGTTAACTCTTTTGCTATCTTTTGTCTCCACAAATATAAAACAGTGCTGTTTCTGCCCTGCATTCACCTGTTTTTTGGCTGCTTTACAAGAAACAAGGCAGCAATCTTATATAAACCAGTGCCACTATCAATCCTCCTCTTCTTGCTGCCTTTATGTGTTAAAGAAAAAATAATCCATATGCTTGACAACATTGTGCTCCTGTTTAGTTGCAAATAACAGTCACTTCCTATCCAGAACCTAATGTTACTGAAGGACGAAGGAGATGGTTCCCTCTTCTCCTTTCTTTTTTTTTCCTAAGCGGATGTAGAGGTAAACCTCTGAAATACGATGGCATATTCTGCCCCCTTCTCTCTGTAACCCAGGCTCTGCCCCTGCAATCGGAACTGCCTCGGATGGCGTGGCGTTAGCTGCGGAACAAGCAGGAGGAGCAGTCTTTGTTTCCATACTGCGCATTGCTCCTCGTGTTCTCCTGAGGAGGCAGAGCTCTCTGCCCCGCAGTGGCAGCCCCGTCAGCCCGCTCAGCTGGCCCGTATCTCAGTGGGCTGCATGTCGGCTCCTTCCTGCCTTCCTGGCTCTGCCTGCTGGCTGCCCGCCACAGCGCTCCCTCTGCCATTCTTGCTAGAAGTAATTGATGGCCAACAGAGACTGGCTCTTTGTCAGTTCAAGTCTCTCGGGCAGAGGCTGACATGCCGCTCGTGAGGAGCAACCTCTCCCGACAGCGGAGCTCCGTGTGCTGCTCCCTTTGGACAAGTGATTGATTCCTCCGTAATAGTCTTAAATGGGAGATGTATTGGAATCCAGTGTCATCTCAGGATCAGAGAGACAAGGTCTTTAGCATTAATTGGGCCACCCTGTGTCAGGTGAATTCCTCTGCTTATGGGCCAAATGCAAATGTCACTTGAAGTGATTGTTACAAGGGAACAAACGTGGCTGTGAGAGCATTACTTGTCTATAGCGCAGGTTTTTATCTACGCACGCTGGAAAACATACACTGCTAGCAGTGGTTGAAATCATTGCTTTTGACAGAAATGGTCATGGATCAGCAAGACTCAGAGACCGAAATATGGGTATTTTTTTTGTCGTATGTAAAAATCCAACTGTGTTCTTGAAGGTTAAAGGACTCCCAGCACTGGTGGCTCTCTGTTTGTAGGAGCATTGCAAGTTTCTTGTCAGCTGCGCAGGGTTGGTGGCAGCCCCAGCCTGGCTCTCAAATTTCCATGCTGGAATCACCAAGGCTGGGTTGCTTAAGAAGAACATGTTTTTTAATTGTATTTCTTTTTTTAGTAAATATTCCACTAAGTGACAGATGCGAACAAGAGGAAACTGGCTGTTTCTGGGCTGCCCGATCGGTGCTTTATTCCCCGTTCTGTACTTCAGGGTTTTCCCATTGCTTGAAAGAATGCCTCGCAAAAAAGCTATTTTGTGTTTGGGTGAGTGGCCATTTGAGTTGCTCAAAACTGTCTGCACGTAGGGAAAGCAGCTAGGTAGAGAGGAGGCTGATGCAGCTGCAGAGAGCTGCCTGAGCAAGCACCGCGTACACGAGCCGGCTGTCGGAGCCAGGTACGTGCTGGGCAACGTGGCAGGCTTTGAAAGGGCCGCGCCAGGAGGTGCCTGAAATAGTTACAGGAGAAAACAGCGATGTACATGAACAGTGCGGAGCAATTTCCCACTGGCCAGACCAGAGCCAGTCATGTAAACTCCACATGGCCTCTGCAAAACGTCTTTGTGGGGTAATGCTGCTCGGTGACCTGGTGTCAATCCCAGTGATGTTCGCGGACACCTCCGACTTTTTCACGTAAACTCTTTTGGGAAGTGATCCCACGGACTGGTTCCTGCCAGGTTATTCTTAAACACGAGAAAATCAGATATCACGAGCTTGCAAAACTACTTTGCTTATATAACTAGTAGGGGGTTGATAGGAGACTTAAAATTCGATGAAGCTAGCTACGTGTGTGGGTATGATACTTAATAAATAAAAGCATGTTCTATGACTAGCTGTCTTCCTTAGCAGTAGATGGCTGTCTGCGGCCAGCAGATGCACAAGTAACTGTTTGTGCCCATCCTGTACAAAAAGCAGGAGGTTCTGAAGTCCTGCGGTGGCTGACTCCTCTCTTTCTGTATTTGATGTCTTAAAATAAATTATTTACTTTCTGTGTTCAATTTTTGGAGGTTATTGAATGAGCCACTGAAGGTGTGTTATATCAAGACTGCATACTTCCAGACGAGGGAGCAGATAAAGTTCAAATGACACAAGCAGGAAAACAGCAGTGAAGCCAGCGGAATTGCTTTTGCTTAGCTTGCACCATAATATGATTTTTGGTTGGTAAAATAGTGAATACATGTAGTGTTAGATAGTTTTGCTTCTCTCCAGATTTTTCTGTCTTGTCTCACCTTGAGCACGTCAGGGGATAAGTGCTCCTCCTGGGATGAGTGAATGCCTTTCAGGACTGAGACTTGGAGTCTCTGACCAGACCTGGGGCCAGATGTGTGGTATAGAGGCTTGTGCCCTTTAATCAGCACAGTTACTGGTGTTCAGGAGAGCACCAGCAGCAGCTGTGAGCAGCTTGTGGTTGTCTGCCTTTGGGTTAGTTGTGTGAAGGTAGTTAGGCTTTACTTAATTCCCTGGTCAGAACAAAACAAAAAACCCAAGCAAAGAACAGCCCTTTCTCTTCCAACAGTCTGATTCAGTTGGCTTGTACCAAGGTTTTGAGTTTTCCTATCAAATGGGAAAAAGAAACACCCAAGAACACAAGCAAATGAAACAACATTGCTCCAATGCCTTCTGCTTGTAAATCCTACACAGAGGCAATGGCTACAGGGAAGGTGGGGACAGGGGCAAAAATGCCAGCAAATACACTTAGTCTAGAAATTAACTTAAGATGATTATCTGTCAGTAATGTTCAGGCTCTGGCAACGTAAGGGCAGGGGGGAGCAAAGCCTGAACTCAGCTGGCCTTAAGATGGAGCTTGAAAAAGATCTATGCTTTGAAAAAATTCTCTGTTGTTGGTACTTGGAATAGTGTGCCGTGGGCTCAGAGCAAGGACTGGGGGGCCTTCCGACACCTGCATGAAAACAGAGGAGGCAAGCACAGAAGAGGAAAAGGGAAGGAGCGGGGGGGGGGCGGGGCGGGAGGAACCAACCCAAAACTAAAAAACTTGTCAAGATGCTCAAGAGAGAAGGAAGTTGGCTGTGCAGGGTAGGTGGACCCTGCAGCAAAAAGTCGAGCACAAGAAGGTATGCCAGACTAACTGCAAACCAGGCCCATGATTTTATTTTAAGTGTGTGTGATTTCCCAGAGCCTGGGATTTAGAATGATTAAGTTTAGCATAAATAGGGAGTTAAAAATATAAAGATGACCATTTAAATATATCTCCCTATACTCTCCTTCATATTCTTCACCCCACAGAGGCGTGGGCTCTCCCATTTCTAGTTGCTCTTTCAGTATTTCCTTTAGAAGTGTTTGCTAAAGGATCTTCTCCGTCAGCAGCTTTCCTTCAGATTCAGGCTGACCCAGGGACTTGAGCTGAGCTGCTAGCTTTGTCTTTGTTTCAGCTAGGGTTATCTGACGTTCAGCTGAGTCAGGTTAGGCAGGTCTGGCTAAGGACTCGCATGCCTTCCAGTAAAAATAGGCTTGATGCTTTTAAGGTGTAAATCGACAGACAGTCTACTGCAGGTGGTGGAGTTATGCCAGCTCCAACTTACTCATCGCTGAGGAAGAAAAACTATGGCAGCAATTGCTTCATGGTGCATTACCTCGCTGCTGCTGCAACTCTGAACCTGTGAGACGGAGACAATGCTGATACTGAGAGATGCTGGTCTTCAGGAACAGTGGCTTTGCAGAGGTTTGGAGCTTGTAAACGCAGTGTGCGTTTGCACAAGGAAGTGTCACTGCAGTGTTGCGTTGCAGCACCACTGGATGTGCTTTTGTAGAAACCTTTCCAGGTGTTGCCTGTGTCCAAAACATCTGAGCTTGCTGCAGCCTCTGGTTCGTTGAATTTTGTGTATATCTGTGTGTATATGAGTCTAGATATCTCTGCATATATGAATATATGTAAAGTGTGACATGAAGTTACAATAACACGATCTGCGTATTTAAGTCTGGAAGAATACTCTTTTCTAGCTTCTTTCGTGGATACTGCTGGTTAGTTGTAAAATCTTAATGCAGTCAGTAAAGGCTTCTAGGCCGAGATCTTCGTACTGTTGAATTTGGTTCCCCATGTAGCCCAGGATATTTTCCAGGAACCCTGGTTTGTGTCCCTCTGGGTTATTGCAAAGTCTTCAGTTCCAGGACTAAAACAAATATCTGATTCATAGAAACAGAAAGCTGGGTATGTGCTCTAAACCTTTGTATTCGCTTCAGTTTGATTGTGTAACAAAAGCAGACGTATGCAGTTTTAAAGGTTTGTTAGGTACTAACAAGAATTATTTTTACAGATGCTTTAAAAATAATTTGTAGATAAATCACGGGACCTGTCCTTCTCTGGTTCACCTAGTCAAAAAATTAAATTATCTTGGTTTTGATTTAAGAAGAGAACGCAAATCATAGAAGCATAGAATCATTAAGGGTGGAAAAGACCTCTAAGATCATCAAGTCCCACTGTCAACCCAACACCACCATGACTCCTAAATCAGGTCCCAAAGTGCCACATCTACACCTTTTTTGAACGCCTCCAGGGTTGACGACTCCACCACCGCTCTGGGCAGCCTGTTCCAATGCCTAACCATTCTTTCGGTAAAGAAATTCTTCCCGATGTCCAGTCTAAACCTCCCCTGACGCAACTTGAGGCCATTCCCTCTCGTCCTATCGCTAGTTTCTTGGGAGAAGAGTCCAGCACCCGCTTCCCTACAACCTCCCTTCAGGTAGTTGTAGAGAGCGATAAGGTCTCCCCTCAGCCTCCTCTTCTCCAAGCTAAACAGCCCCAGTTCTCTCAGCCGCTCCTCGTAAGACTTGTTTTCTAGACCCTTCACCAGCTTCGTTGCCCTTCTCTGGACACGCTCCAGCACCTCAGTGTCCTTCTTGTAGCGAGGGGCCCAAAACTGAACGCAGTATTCTGTTGTAGCTCTGTGTTTTATCACACCTTTTTGACCTACGAATTCAGACTCATGATAGAGTTACTGCAGCTTAATTGGGAGGCATGTATTACATGGCACATAATAACCAAAGCCCAGGTACAGACCTGCTAGTGCAAGTCTCTGGCATCAAGCACAGCTGACATGTTGTAGCCTAGTTGCCTGGGTGAGGGGCTTTCTCTCCTCTGACTTTAAGGAATGGCGCCTAAAATTTATTTTATCAGCTTCCATGTTTCTGAGATGCTACTAGTTGAAAACTTACCCTATTTGTACTGGGAACTTCAGGGGATTTGGGGGTTTTTTCATTTTGTTTTTAAAAACTTGCTTTAAAAAAAACAAAAAAAAAAAGGCTGTTTGCGCTGTATATCTGAAACATGCCCTTCACTTCCATTTCCAAGTCACGTTTATTGTGAGTAGTCAGCAAATTGGAATGGAATCCTCTTCCCTTACGGATACAGTTTTGGAGATAGCAAACATTTTAGGAAGGAATGGGAAGGAAGGAACCTTTGTCTCTACTTAGTCTGTGGACAATATTTTTTTGTAAACAATAGACATTGCTTAGCACTATGTACTTGGGGGGAAATTTACCTCCCTGCCCTGTAAATTACGCTGTTGGACAGGTTGTGAGTAACAGGTTGTGTGAAAGGAGGAGACTTGGCTGGGTTGGCTGTGCTCGTACAGAGGTACGCAGGTTGATTTGGGTGCATGAGGGATTGGCCCATACTGCCTTAGATGACAAGTTGGGGATTCCCCCCCCCCCCAGAAGAACATGTTTGCGTGTGCTGTCTTTCTGTTTTAAGATCATTTACTCAAGTCTGTGAGGTTGGTTTTCTTAACGCTAGAATTACGTTTACCTTTTGTCATGCCGTTCAAAGTTCCTGTGTTAGCTACTAAACCTTTGGAAATGTTTAACTTGCGAGTGTGTTACGGTTAGTTTGTTTGAGAAGTGTCCCTTTTTTTACTAGTGCAGGCAATCGCTGTAGGAGTCGGCATGTGTGATAGATGGAAAATGTTTTTTTGCTTCCTAACTGCTTACGGTTTTGGACCTGGCACTGTGGACTCCTGAGTGGCAGTGCACGGAGATCTGCGCAAAGGATTGCCGTCAGCCCTTGCCTCCTGTTGTGTTGCTGCTTTCTCATAGCTGTGAAAGGATTGTGTTGTCCCATTTCCCTGCCGTACTTCGTCATTTGCCTGCTGTATCGTTCCCTTATTCTTTTTTTCTGCACACTGCCCTCTCCTTTCTGGATCCATTCTCAGTGCTGCCCTTCCGTCCACCAGGAGTATACCCTGTTTTCTTACCCCCCCAGCTCCTCACAGCGCGTGTATTTGCACTTCTGAAGGCAATCAACAAGAAAATGAAGGAACTTGCCCGATCTTTGCCCATGGTGCGCAGTTCAGGAAAGCTGAAGGACACAAAGTTGGGAATAAATCCTGTGAATACTACGAAGCAAGGTGATCCCATTCTTTCTTTGCCTCAGTAGGAATTTGATCAGACACTGCGAATCTGGGTGGAAGGTTGAAGCCTTCCTTAGCGCAGACGTCAGCCAGGATAGCTATATTTTGTGTGGTTTGCGATACCACTGAGAGTATACTCGTGAGGACGCAGTCCCTCGCTCTGCATGGATAGTCAAAGTTTCTTGAGGGCTGCCTGCTTCATCCGCTGCATACATTTAGATGAATACTATAGCTGTTAGAACCGTTGTTACTCTATTTAGTTTGCGATGACCTGACGGATAATACAGAGAGGATGCAAAGTGATGTTCTCTGTCACCGAGTTTTTAAGTATATCATTGTACTGTAGTCATTTGAAATCAAGGGTAATAGACAAGGTTGAATAACGTTTACCAGATATTTTCAATTATTGGAAAATAATCCTGGTAAATTCTTTGCCTAACATGGATAGCTGGGAAAATGATTCACAGCCCTTAGGGAAATTTCTGTCATTCGTCAGTAGTAAAATGCCAATTGCCATGATTTATTCAGCTCCTCTAATGGCTAAGGTTCCTAGCCTCAGCCAGTTCATGAATGGAACATATATAACACAAATAGCACTAATGAGGGAAAGTTCTCGTCAGCTGGAGTTGTAATGCTCCGTCTGGTCACTTTTACTTTTTACTTGAAATGCATGGCACGGCCCTGTAAATAAAAATACAACTCCAAGCTCATTCATTTGAATGTAAAGCCAGGTTCTGGTCTACCACGGCTGTGATTCAAAGACAGCTTCCCTCTGAGGCCCGTGAAGGTGCTTCGCACTTGGACTGCTAGCCTGGAAAGCAGAATCCCAGCAAGCATGCGTGCTTCTCTTAGTATCTCTGCCCCTTGGGCCCTGGGATATCCTTTGTTGTCTTCAGGGCGATCGCCCACACCCATTAATAAACCAGTGCAAGAGGGCACGTGCTTCCAAAGCAGGTGGCACGCTCAGCCTGAAAAGCCCTGAGGATGGGCTCTTACCCGCAGCCCTCCTGCCGGACCTGCGTTTCCCGGGCTGAGCGTGCTGCCCTGCCGCCCCTGCACCGCTGCTGGATGAGCTCTGGCACCCTCCTGAGACTCTGGCTGCCCCTTCCCTGGCTGCTGGCAGCCTCCAGAGCGCATGAGTAATCCGCTTGAGCTGACAGATACCTGATAAGTGAGTCCGTGGGTTTTTATGCAGGCTTATATCCGATGAAATCTCCCAGTTTTACTTTAATTGCTGTTGGCAACATGTGGTCTCTGATAAAAAACATATTTTCTGTCGAGATTGCATTCATCAGTTGGGCTAATTTTTCCTGGCCCTCCACCCATCAGAGCTTCTTTGGAAAGGGAAACAGCAGCTTGTGGGTTAGCAAATGCCAGGCAACTGAACGAAAAGAGAGAGAGAGGGAGGGAGGGAGAGGAAAAAAACAACTCACAAGGCTGTTGCAAAGCATTTGTACAAAAAGTCTTGGAAGGATTTCTTTTTAGCCCGTAGCCGTGTCTATCTGGTGAACGCTTAGGTGGCGGTATATAGAATGTGTTGCCCTTGGGGCCTTACGGCCTTTGCAGAATTCGTACTCAAATCTTGTAATGGATCATTTGCAAAGTGATTGCAAAGACAGCTTGCTTACACTGTCACTGTGCCAGCACCAGAAGCTCGCTGGGTATTTTTGTCTTGGCAGATGCACATTCTGTTGTAAAGGTCTGTTCATCTTGTGCCTTTCTTGTTCTCAGGTAATGTTCAGCACAATCATGCAGAAGGAGATTTTTGGTAGCTTGTATTACAGAGTTTTTTTTCTTGACAAGGACATGGCAAAAAAAAAAAAAAAAAAAAGAGGGGAACTCGTGTCTGATGCCAATACCGCTGTATAGTTGTCAGTCTGTGATTTCCCAGATGTGCTGATCTGAGCTGTCCAAGCCAGCAGCTCAAAGGCTTTCGTGTGAATACTGTGGGTGACCCTGTGTGTGCATGTAATTAAAAAAAAAAAAAAAAGAAAAAGAAGATTTGGTGGGGAGGCACCCTGTCATTCAAGGAGGATTGTTATGCTGATTGTCTTAAAAACAAAAACAAAAAAAACCCACCCACCTTGGGTTCTTGAGAACTTGCTCTTGAGTTAACAGAAGGGGGGGGAGGGGGGGGAGAAGTTCCAAAAAATTGATTAGCATCAGTTTTGAAGCTATGCTGAAATGTTTGCAGGGTTTGCATGCTGGTCTCCATATGTCTCTCTTCAATTACATGTGCTGGAAGAAAAAAATGGCAATGTGTAAAGTGATTTCTTAAAATTGAGAAATGAAAATGCTGTGCGCTCTTAGGCTGCAATAGAGAGCGGTGACCTTCCAGCCCTGCCCTCAGAAGAAATACTGAAATATTTTCAAAACCTGTGTCGGTTGAAAGTCCCTAACATGAGAATAATGAATAATGGTTTCGTGTGAAACAGAGTTCCTGTGTTTTCTCCGGGACCAAGGAATGCAGGAGACAAAGTATTGTAGTTGTCTGCTTCACAGCCACTCGCGTTGCCCAGACCATTTCAAGAAGAAGGAGGTCCTAGACAAATAGCAGCATGCTCCCTTCAGGGAAGATTTCCCAACAGCCCTGCCCATTTTCTTTTCTAGTACGAGTAAGTGGTTTTCATTTCTAAATGCAGATAGAATAAGCTTTGTGCTAATAAAAGTCCCTTTCTGCCCAAATCCAAGCTTCCGTCTTCTGAAGTGGATGGCAAAACTCCCGTTGACTTCAGTGAGGGCAAGACTGGGCCATCTGTCTCTGCTTCTCTCTCACGGATACACACACAGACACACACGCACATACGTGCATATTCACCCGTACGCATGGGTTTTCACAAACCAGAGACTCTCGGTACAATATTGCTTGTGTTTCCTGAATGGATTTATAATCCATCCAATACGGTACATTTTGAATGTGTTACAAAAAGGACAGATTTACAGGAGACAATCTGCCTTCATGATGATTGCATATTGTGGCATTTCTAGTCCATATGGATCAGTAAGACTTGGATAGCAGGCATTTGACCTTCAAAATCATGCAAATGTGAAACCAGACTTCCATTTTTTACAGCTGGGAAAGTCACAGTGTGGCTTCTTCATCTTATTTGGGAGGCATTGATTAAAATACAGTTTGACGTTAGGAATTATTGAGATTTTTGTACTGCCTTTTTGCAAAGCAGTGGCTCGAGATCTTTCTGCCTTCTTCCTCACCCCTTCTGGCTAAACTTGACTCATTAACGCCTATGACTCAATTGATCATTTAAGAGATAAGTTGCTAATTTAGAGCCATGGGCAAACTATAAACAAGACTTTAAACCTTTTTGCTCACGCCATAGTTAATCTGTGATAATAACTCCTGAAAGCCTTTGAAAAGGTCTGAGTGTGGCTTTCTGTCAGCCGCATTAGGAAACTGTACATTTTCTCACTAAGAAACCTTGATTGTGCCAGATCCAATCAGACTGTTTGTACGGCAGCATTAATCTTCTTGGTTTACAGAATAATAACTCACCGAGATTATAGGGATACCGTCATTAAAATAGAGGCTGACTTCTGCTTTGGTAGATCTGCACCAGTGCATCAGGGCTGCTTTGTACTTGCTCATAGCAAATGCGTCGCCTTCATTGTTTGCTAAACTGAGATGGAAAGGAAGGTGTGTCGTGCTTTGTGATTTCTTGCTCACAGGACTTCCAGACCATGCCTTGTCCTCGGAGAGCCCTGCAGGGGCAGGCAGACGGGAGCAGCTGCTGGCAGCCCCATGACCACTGCCTGCCAAGGCGTAGCGCCGCAGACGTGCGCGACACGAATATGCCGAGCGGTCAACGCGCAGCTTGAGCCCCAGCGAAGAAAGGTGGAGTTTGCTCTGCCCGCGCTATCGTATTGCTCAAATAGCTACGTGGGACTGGTCACACAGGCCCTTAGGGGAACGCGGAGCAAGCCACAGGCCTGCAGTACGTCGGTGCCTTGCTCAGAAACAGCAACAGCAGGCCTGCGCATGGTGAATGACTGCTCTTCCACTGGCTTCTCGCTGCTTGGAGTGTAGCTGATCACGCAAAATGGCTAGCGGCGGGGCAGTGTTGTCTTCTGGGGGTCCCCTATGGGGGACAGCACATGCACTTTCAGCCGTGTAGCTGATGCAGTGTTTGGGGAAAATATTTTTAATTTTCTGCTTCTGTGACACGCAGAGTATCATGCAGTGACATTCTCTCAGATGACTGCTGTGTGACCGCCTTTGGTGGGAGCTGCTTGCTTTCATGAACGCGGTGTGGGAAAGCGACGGGTGTCGTCTTGCCTCTCTACTCAAGCTCCAGATAATTTTACCTCTGCGTGCATTTTTCGAAGCTATGGATGTATTTTTCACTTGGCTGCATACCTTGTGCCCTCTTGGTGTTATCTCTTCCTCTGCTCTCAGCTGCAGTTGTTAGAGGCTCAGTGCTCTAGTCCATTTTTATTGCTCCATGTTCCCAGCCTGAGCAGCGCTGCTTGTGTGCTGGCTGGCATGTTTACGAAGGTGCTTTCCTGTTTTCACCAATACCCTGCACGGTGGAGCCTTTGCATCAATAATCGTGTGTTCTCACGAGAAATCGTACATAAACGCCTTCATTTTTAATCCTGAGGTACGCCTAATTCCTGCCTTGTAAGGTTAAAAAAAAAAATACAGCTAATACTTGCACAGTATTTGGGCTAGAACCATAAGACACAATTTACTTCTACCACGTGCTTCCACAGAGTTACTTCATGTACTCCAGAAGGAACACGTTCAGGGTTAGGTGAGGAGAATCTGTCCTGGCACAGGGCTAAGAGAGAATTGAAGATGTGCAAAATACACGTGTGGTTTTAGTTTGTCTGCTTTACCATGAGATTCTTGGTGGGTTTGGATTGTAAATTCTTTGAGTTGATTTTTCTGATTTCTTTTTCAGTTCCTTCCTAGTCTTGATGCATCTATAGAGTTTTATATGCCATCTATAAGCACTTCACACTCTTTTACAGAGCACTTTGTCACCTACAAACCCCTACAAAAGTTTAATTCCACCTTTTGCCCGTTGAAAACGGATCACTGGTTTGCGCGCCGGTTCTGCCTTTGTGGCAGCGTTTTACCCCTCAGCTTGTAGGTACTCAGGCCCAAGCTGGGACTAGGTTTTTCCCCATGTGTGCTCTAGGATCAACTGTTCAATAGAGCAGTCACTGAAGAAGTTGCAAAATAGTTTCTGTACACCTTAATCTCTTGCAGCGCCTGCCCAGCCTGCTGACGGCTGATGTCGTGCGTTAGTGCTGGTAGGCGCTCTTCGATGTCCTTCACGTGAAGTCGTAACTACCCTTCTGATCTGAAAAAGGGTGATCCAACAGCCATGACGGAATTGTTTCTGCAAACCAGGATGGAGATAGTGTGTTTAAGGATAGGTAAAGAGGGAAAGGATTTTATGCGGTCTAGTTCAGTTTTTTAAAACAGTTTTCTGTTTCTTCAGTTTTAAAATTAACTCAGGGACAGAAGTTTCTGAAGTTTCTGTAATTTAGTGGCCATATGCCACAGAACTGTTTCCTGCTGTGAAATCTGTCACGGACAAAGAATTAAAAACAGAAGGAAAACCTTCACTAATATCACCAGCTCCATGGAAAAGAAAGAAGGACTCTTAGGCTCTGGACACTGGCAGTCAAAAGCACTAATTAAGGCCAACATCTGACTTCATGATTAAAAGGAGCCCTTGAAAGAAATGTCTTTTCACAGCACGAGCGGAGAAGTGGGTCCAAATAATGCTGTCAGCTTGTTTGTTTCCCACAAACAAAACAGCCACAGTTCAGATTACACTCTGCAATATAAGCAGCAAATACGCAAAGTACGTGGCCTTCCACTGGCGTGACTAGGCTTTGGGTCTTGTCCGCTCTGCGAGATCCCGTGACAGAATCTTGGTGAGCTAAGAGGAAGAGATTCACCCCATGCACGTGCAGTCTTTACCCCAGCACCGATTTACAGGAGGTGTCATTGTCTGCTTCCCTCCATGCCAGCACCACATGTTGTGCTTTCTCAGAGTAAGTCATCTACGTGAAAATACCTATTAGCCATTATGAGTAGTGCAAATCAGCCTAGACCGTTTGAAGCAGCAGCAATATGTAATAGCAAGGCAGTTTGTCGCCCCGGTTTGGAAACAGCTATGGTCTACTAGAGACTGAGACGCTTGGAAGACCCGGACTTGCTTTGCTTCCTTAATGATGCACTTGCTCTTCCTTTGATTCCAAGTAATTTTGACAAAAGTAGCTGGAGAAGGTTGGGGTTTGGTGGGCTTTTTGTTTTGTAAAGTGCCTTTTTTTAGAAGAATGTACAGCAGTATAACTGGAAGATACGTGGGGAGAAAACTATGGGAGAATTTTTCTCTGTATTTTCTTAGTTCTGTCATATTTTGAATTGCACAAGCCATCTTTGTCACAGATTGAAGCAAAGTAGTTTTTTTCTTAGTTCTGCCTGTGAACTGAAGAGTGGCAGCCACGGTGCAGTGCCCTCTCCGCTCCCTGCTCTGCTCCTGGCCTTTCCCAGCAGCAGCCGATGGCTCTGGGCTGGTGCAGCTCTGATGGACCAGTTTGCATGGGACGGGAGCCCAGGAAGCAATTGCCCAGCTCGTCAGCATCGGCCCCAGGCAGAACGGGGAGCGGGCACCACGCGGTCCTGTGCACTCAGTTGCAAACAGGGGTGTAAAAATATGTAGTGGGAAGCCCGTCTTTTGCTCCCTTGTACCACCTAAGAGACGCGGATGACAAAGGACGACGCCATTGTTAGACTGCAAGGAACTGTCCATCGTCCGATTCATGCGACAGCAGACACATGGCAGCACTTGACAAATTATGCATTAAACTGGTAATTAGAGAGGGCAAGTAGATAAGAGTTTTTACAGTGAATATTCAGTCTTCAGACACCCAGTATCGCATGCAGGGTGGTCTGTTATTATTAGTTACTACTGGTAAAGCAGCAGACCTTAAAGATAATCATATTTGCTGGAACGTGTTTGTCAGGAAGCCAGCTTTTCTTTTAGAATGGCTTTTATTCTCCCTAAAGCACTTGGTGCGGCAGCTACTTCTGTTTAACTCATGCTGTTCCTGCCTCTCCTGTCATTGTGCGTGCTCCCCGAGTTCCCCTGAAGCGAGCCTCCTGCGCGTTACCCCAGCACAAGCCCGAGGCAGCAGGTGACGCTGAACACCGACTGCCTGGGTCAGGCCCTTTGAGTCCCCTTGGGAACAGCAGGCTCAGCTCTGAGAGGAGGGACACCTTTGTCCCATCTGGGCTGGTGTGTCAGAGCTGTTGGGGCTGAGCCCTGGTGCACATGACATGCCGAGTCTGTTCGGGAGCTCAGGCTGTGCGCTGGGGGTCAGGGCAGAGAGGAGCCTTGGCGGAGAGACCCCTGAACCGGCCGGTTTTGCCACTGTGAAGGCAGTTGTGTGAAACAAAAGCAGTACAAATTCAAATGAGGGTGTTGGCACGTCCTTGCATTTTGGGGTCCGAATCTGGCTTTGTGTGTACGACAGTGATTCTTGTACGAAAAGCAGAGGTGCTGGATGGGGTAGGCTGAAGAGTCGGGCTTGGGTGTCGAAGAGACACCATCTGAAAAAGGCGTCTGCACTTCTAAAAAACATTATCACCAGCAGCATGGGGGTTCCAGAGTCACTCATACTGTAATTAATACCTGGAATCAAGTCTAGATTGTATTCTAAACATCACAGAGAAAATCGTGACCTTTCATTTCTGAAACAGAGCCTGGCAAAACAATTACTACAACCTCTATTGTTCTCTTTTCTGCAGAAAAAAAATCCCAGTCAATCAAAACGCTTTGTTCTCTTTGTACTGTGTTTTCATATGGAAATACAAAACGTTCAAACAAAAAACTCATTTCAACAGGGAAAATCAGAATGAAAGTCGCAATGAAGTGAATTCACATTATCAGAAGTTCCTTTGTCATTTCGAAAAGTGATATATTGTCAAAACATGCTGAACGTTTCAATTTTGACGAGTTGTCGCTGTGTGACAGGAAACTATTCTGTCAGAATATTTGTGACCAGCTAGACTAACATCCTGAAACGGCACTGGGCAAATGTGAGGAGGTCTGAATGATTTCTGCAGACCACGTTTTCCCAAAAGCCGAGGTCGGATTTTCAACCGGTCAGCATCGAGCAACGTGTCTCTTAGTCATAGGAGTGCCTCGTTCCTGTGTTTTGTTCAATATACAGTTACCAACTTTTGGGGGAAAAAATGTTTAGCTACCAGATGAAATTTATCTGAACCTTCCAAGCATCACCTGGACTTTATTCTGCTCCTGCTGCCTCTTTTATATATATATATATATATAAAAAAATATATATATAATTTTTTTTTTTTTTAAACAGTGTTTACCTCTCCTAGCTTCTTCTCAAGAGTAAAATTATACTACTGGAGTTTGCAGGGTTTCTCCCCTTAGCAACCTTTCTTAATCTCCAAAAGGCTTCTAGGAAAGATAACAGACTCCACTGCTTTCTCACCAGGGATGCTAGAGTCAGAGGTTGCCAGAGGTCATCCAGTTCACCCACCGTGCCACAGCAGGATCAGTTACAGCTGTGTCATCTGTCACATTTGTTTATCTTGCCTTACCTTTAACCATGTTTCATTTAGTCCAATTTGGCATGGATTTGGGTTGGCTCCTGATATGGCTATGTCCTTCCAGTGTTCTCTGTGGTACCTCCTGACAAAGGTTGACAGTGAACTCTGAATCTGCTGACACTGATCAAAGGGACAGCGTGGCACTGACTTCACAGGGCTGTGAATCGAGGAGTGATATGAGCAGGGATATCCAAGAGCGTTTCTGAATTTCACACTGTGACATTATGTTTGGAACAGGTGCTGCGACACAGAAGGTAAAGCAAACTGTGAAAATGTGCAGTGTATTGTGGCATAGGAACTCGTTTGCGGAGGTAATTTAAACAACCTGAATGACAGGTGACTGATAGTTCTGTCTCCTGGTGTCCAATTACTTCAGTAAAGAATTGATTTGAACCATATCTGCGTAGCTGCGAAATATATTCGAGTATCTCTTAAGAGTAAAAACATCCTGGAGATGTTTCCCTGGCTTCATTTGACACAGAGAACCTATGGTTTTGCTTCCAAAGTCATCTAAAACATTATTTAAAAGTGTGGTGTAATACAATCCCCTTAGCTCTTTGGGTTTGAAACCTGCTGACGTTAACAGCAAATAATATGGCTTGCAAACTGAGACAAGATCTATAAACTCCTAGCAAGCTGAATAGAAATGTGTGGGCACTGTGGACTTCTGCGCTCAACGTTGTGAGCTCTTTGTAAGCTGTAAGAGCAGGCAATTCTGGCGGAAAAGAAGAGAGGCGATATGAGAAGTGGGTGTGAATATGAAGGTCAGCTGTACAGTTTGTTAACAGTAGTGGAACAAGATGGGGTATGACATAGATCTCAAGCTATAAATGGTGAAAGATACTATAAGTCGAGCACCTCCAAAATACTGAGCACAATCAGGTGGATTTCTTGGTTCTTACCATTTTAGGCCGGATGCCTGTCCGCTGTTCCAAGGCACGTACAATCATACTTTTAAAGCAGTCCTACACGTTTGATGTCAGAAGAGCTACTCTCTGTCAGGGCAGCAATGAAGATCTGATCTAGCGTCTAGCTCTTCAACTCAAATTTTGGCTTTTGTTATCGTGAAAAATCTGCTCCTCTCTCTCCACAGCTCTCCTCAGGTATCCAAGTATTCTGTTAAATACAGTTGAAAAGTGATTATTTGAAAACAGAGCTCTGAGCGTTTAATTCTCTGAAGGAGCGTTGTTAGCACTCTCTATTTTCGACGGTGACACCAGTACAAATCCAGCTTGTTTTCTTCATTTTATTGGTGAACGTTTAGAGACGTGATTGGTTTCGGGGAGAGAAACCCAGNAATCTACCTCGGCAGATTGTGACGACTTCTTGGTTTAACAAGTATGTGTTAGGTTTTGAGTGGTTAAGTTTCCATGGAAATTCTGTGCATCTATCAGGTTCTGAAATGGCTGCACATGCAGTCTGGATTTTAGAATAATTGTTATGTTGTAAATTTTTTTTTTTTTTTTTAATGGTACCTTTTGATAGAGTTAGCCTGTTCTCTTTGTAAGTCATGGAAGAGTAGTTTCTTAAGCAAGCAGACGCCTGGAGTATTGGGTAATGCATACCTAAGGATGAGGTATTCAATAAGCCAAAACCTCAGCTGGTACAATGTGATGTAGCTCTATTAATTTGATAGGCCTGTGTTCCTCTCAGGAGCTTGGGGGAGGGCAGGGAACCCCCCAAAAAACCAACCAAACAACAACAACCAAACAGCTTGTTCCCAGTGTCTTGTTTCATAGTTCTACCCAGTAACTACCATATTCTTCCAAATTCATGGGCTGTGAACAAATGTCAAGACTTGGAGAGGACTAATATGTTGTTAGGTTTATTTGCCCGTTATATTTTCATGTGGAGGAAGTTGCGAGTTATCCCTTGGGCACAGCCAAGCTGAGCAGTGAGGCAAAGCTGTTCAGAGGCAGGAGTTAGTTTTGAGTGGAGTTCCCTGGAGAAGGAATTGCCCTATCTAGTATCGGTTGGTGTGTCTGTTTGTGGACTGGTCAGTGTGTCCAAACAATTGGATGCTTCTGATTTCTCCTCTATTAGCAGGTGGGTCTGCTGCATGACCTTAGACATCTGCCACTACTCAGCTGAGGAACACAGGACTGCTTTGAAAAGCTTTGAGGCCAGTGTTTTAATTTTATTTCCACTAAGCTCTCTGTTGATTTAACTAGATACAGGTTTGACATGCTTATTGGTACAGATTAATGTATATGGAGATAACCATGCAATGCCCGTGTGAATTGTGAACTTGCAGTAGAACGACTTAACCGCGTACAGCCACCAGCCGCTCCGGTTCAGAGCACGTGCTTCTGTGAAAACAGCAAAAATATCCCTGATAGAGAAATGTGTGTGGGGCTTGGTGGATGAAGAGACGCTGGTTGTTGCAAGGAGGCTGTTTTGGCTTAGAGACTATTCTTAATTTTACTTGATCTTTTTCTTCGTTAGCGTTGGCTAACTACCTTTTAAAGCAGAAAAGGTTGGCCTGAGTCCATACTGCTTAGCTGCTGCTTTTAGTTATGGTAGGAGGAAAGGTGTGTGTTTGCGTGTCCAGAGTTCCCTAACTTGAAGAAGCATCAGCTGGATAGAGGCACTGAGCAACTGAGTTGTGATTTCAAAAAAGACCCTTTCGGCTGAGGAGCCTCTCCCTTACATAGGTGGCAATCATCCAGAAAATTTTTTGTAAGTGTCTCTTCTGCACATAGATACATTTAGAGGCAGTTTTAAAAGTCACTGAAGGAGAAGTTACTAGACTTTTGGGTCGGTCATCTGTGCTTCGAAATGTAAATATCTATTTATGAACAGCTCCAGAGGAGTCATTCGGTTCCAGTGGGTCAATAATCTGCATTTTTAGAAGACCCTTAATATATATTTACATAATCTGCATTTTAACAAGCCCTTAATTATGTATTTACATGACAGATCATAACAGTTCCGAAGGAGCCATTATTGTCTCCTGTGTCACTCCTAATAGACTTCCATAAGGGATATTTTCCTCCTTCAAGTTGTTTTTTGTGCATCTGAAGGTGTAAAGAGACTAGTAGTGACAAGTGGGGCTCTTAGTAAAAGCAATAATACTGCACTACAGCAGAGGAGGGAAGTTGCTCATCCTCCTGTCCTTATCCGTGTGAAACCGATGCATATCAACAGAAGTTTTCTTTAAACAGATCCTGCTGTTTGATTTAGTTTGAGGTTGTTTGGGTTGTGGAGGTGGCACAATACAAATTCTAATGTGGTCACCACCAGACCCTAGTGAAAGACCTACATAGGTTAAGATCAGGTGAAAAGTGGCTGCTGTATTTCCACTCACCCCACCACCACCACCGCCCTGGCTCAGACCTTTACTGAAAGTGCAGCTCCCTTGTGTAAGAAGAGACAAAACCATGTCAGTTTTTTCATGAACTGTGAGTAGGTGCAGCTGCTTGTGGGACCAAGAAGAGCCCCATACATTTTAAACCCAACCGTTCCACTCCAACCAGCTGTAATTAAGCACAGCCTGCAACTCGGCATTCAGCCAGTGCTGTAAACCACTCCCGCAAAATCTTTGCGGTGCTGTGGCCGGGACCGAAAAGGCCACATCCATAAGCAACGCTGCAATGATTTAAAAAGCAAAAGCGTGGGGAAGGGCACTGTGGCACTTCTGCTGTTGGCCAGGGTGTGCCAGCCCTGCTGCCTGCCTGTTTGGTTAGACCTGTGCTTGAGGGCTGATGCGGAGAACACCATCGCCTGCCTCCCAGACATCACTCACCGCTGCTTCTAGCCCCCAGCCTGGTGAGCATGTTTTGAGGGACCTTGAGAAGAGACCTGCAGGTAGTCAAGTTTTTTGGGTTTGGGTGGTGG
>WAAD01025841.1:0-18752 GCA_013389945.1 Fregata magnificens | reverse complement strand
TCCAGCCTTAATGATTCTATGATTCTATGATTCTAGGATACTGAGAAATAAAAACAAAAATAAAACCACCTTCCCCCCACCCCTCCTTCTTCCCAGATTCAGCTTCACTCCTACCTCTTCTGTCTCCTCCCCCTCAAGCAGCACAGGGGCATGGGGAGTAGGGGTTTTGGTTCATTCATAACGCGTTGTCTCTGTCGCTCCTTCCTCCTCATGCTCTTCCCCTGGCCCAGCATGGGGTTCCTCCCACAGGATTCAGTCCTTCACAACCTTCTCCAATGTGAGTCCTTCCCACAAGCTGCATTTCTTCACAAACTGCTCCAGTATGGGACCTTGCCATGGGGTTCAGTCCTTCAAGAACGCACAGCTCCGGCATGGGTCTCCCATGGGCCACACGTCCTGCCAGAAACCCTGCTCCTGCTTAGGCTCCTATCCATGGGCTGTAGTTCCTGCCAGGAGCCTTCTCCCGTGTGGGGTGCTCTGGAGGCTGCAGCCTCCTTCAGTGCACGTCTACGTGCTCTGGTGTGGGCTCCTCCACAGGCTGCAGTGTGGATATCTGCTCCACTGTGGTCCTCCATGGGCTGCAGGGGAAAAAAAATGCCGCAGGCAGTTAGCCGCTCTCCACAGGCTTCATGAGAATCCCTGCCAGGGTGCCTGTAGCACCTCCACCCTCTCCTCCTCCCCTTCTCCCCTCGGGGCTCGCAGGGCTGTTTCTCACACTTTTCCCCCCACTGCTGGGCAGCCTTTTGCCCTTCCTTACCCAGGCTTTCCCCGAGGCGCCGCCAGCGTGGCTGCGGGGCCCAGCCGTGCCCTGCGGTGGGGCCGTTGGAGCCGGCTGGAACCGGCTGTGTCCGGCACCGGCAGCCCCGGCCGCTCCTCACAGGGGCCGCCCTGCAGCACCTTGCTGCCAACACCCTGAAATGTTAAACCCAATGCACAACACAGCCTCAAAGCCAAGAGCCCCTGTGGAAGGGAGATGATGGGCTATGTTCTCCCTCATACAGCAGAGGACGTTCCAAGCTCTAGGCACCGCTAGATGCAACAAGAAGAAATCACAGTCTGAACTGGCATACTTTGAGTTATAACTGAATGCTGTGATCTGCCATGTGTACTTTCTCTCTGTGGCCATATGACAACTAATCCTATTACATGTACTCTCTCAAAACCATGAGATAGGTGGCGAGAGCTCTCTTCTGAAAGGGGAGTAATATTCTTCCATGGGCAGAGGGAGGATTAAACCCAAATGCTTTTAATCCTTAGAAAGACACCTGCCAAGATGTTGCATGTTGGGGTGAGTAAGGGAGAGAGGTGGAAAGCAGCAGAATCACCTCTATTTCTGCTAGAAAGAAAACAGCAGCTGTAACTTCCATCTCTCTTCAGTTCAGTTTTGCATCTTTGATAGTCAGATTTAGGCAGCAAATACTTAGCATGCTCAGTCTTAGCAAGACTCAGTTGTTTTGACGTGTTTCTGGAGGGAAAACTTTAAGCTATGGATAAAATTGTTTATTGGAAAAGTAAAGTGTCTCCCGATAACAACTGGGAAGAATTTTTCTAGATTACAGTAATAAATGTGGGCACATGTTCTTTAAATGTCTCTCTAAGGTCTGGATGCAGACGAATTTATAACTAGTGGAGAAGTTACGTGATTTTTTTCTGGATTGAGCTTGTAGGCCCTTATAGCTGCTGGTGTTTTAATTTTTAAAGTCCTTACTGCTGTCTCCTAAGACCCGAATGCCACCAAATGTTACTGTAACTTGTCTTTAAAAGTGAAAATGTTAAAGAAAATTGTAAAACACAGAAGCATTTTGGGGGTGGTTGTATCACAGAACTGCCCACAAGAATCTTACTCTTTTTAGCTGGGATCCATTCTTACAGGCCTAGTGTCTAATAAAAGTTCAAATCTGTCATTATGGCAAGTCCAATTTTAACAATGGAATAACAGACAATGTAATAGAGAAACAAGGTAGTCAGCAAATTCACTATAAAAAATCTAGGAGATGACAGATGTTCTCTTTCTAAACTGTAATGTTTTCTCAGTATCTCTTGTTTAATCCAAAATATTTATTCTGTACCCAATGTAGGGAAAACATATAAAGGAAAGGAAGTGGTTTTTTAAATATTTTATATAGTTGACTTTTACATAATTTTCAACAAATGACCTGCATTTCTTGTCTCTGTGAATGTCTGATTCCCTAAATACTGTGAGATTCTTAGCTTTCTATTACAAAAACAATAAATATGTATGAATAAATAAATGCTTGAATAAATGCAGTTCTTTAAAACTATTTTCTAATACTGGCCTGTACTTTTGCTGTGCTTTTCTAATAGATGGCACCCAAGAACTTAAGAATACAGAGCCTCAAGGTAGCTATCGAGAAAATGAGGGTTGAATAGAAATCATCTTACGGGTTCTGCATCTTTTAATTACTAGGGCAATTTTAGGCAGGTCCTGTACTCAGAAATCCACTGCTACAGTTACCACCTTTGATGATGCCATTCTCGGACACTTAACAACTTCAGTCCTGTGGTAGAATTTCTTCCTTTCTGTGGCTCATTGCAAAAGCAATACGCTAATTTTTTCACATGACCTGATATTCCAGACACCTTCCACAGCAATAGCAGAAATGCTGTTCCTTGCTATGATGTCAGGTGTAGCTACTGATACCATGCCGAAGTACCACTGAACTTGGGAAAGAGACAAACAACAAGTCAGTAACCCGCTGCTGCGAGCATACAGTCAGTTCCCCTGAGATCAATTGCGTTGCTGACATGAACCAGTGTTTTCATAACTAGAATCCTGTTTAGTATGGGAAATGAAGAACATACTATTCCAAATAAAACACCAGGGGAGATTTAAGTAGGCAAAATGCAATTGCTTGAATTGGCATCTAAACAGCACACTGGAGTGCTAACATTGCTATTCCTTTGAATAGTTTGATGGACTTTTTAATGACCACAGGATCATTGAAAAGTTGCTTATTTGTGGCCATAATTGGAAAGAGAGGTAAAAAGCCAGAGGTTTTTTTTCTTTTAACTTCCTAAGGTGTGAAAAATTAAGAGGAAGCAATAGGGTGAGATGAAAGAGAACATAAGACAAGAAAACCTGTAAGTTTCTTTTTGCTTTTTTAACAAGAAGAAAAAAAAGAAAAGAAATATATATAGCCTTTATGATTCTATGCTGTTTTACACATATGGTACCTCATATTGGTCATTTTTTATATTTTGTGTTAGGTAGGTGAAACAATATAACGCTCACCAGTGATTCTTGCATGAAATAGCTGCTTTGAAAGTTTTTAGAATAGACTAAAATGACATGATGTCCCCACCTGAGTTGCTGTAACAGATAATTACTTGTCTAGCTGGAAATGTGGGGTTTGAATTCGTCTTGTCTCATCTTCTAGTCATTTAGATCTCATCCAATGAAATGTCTGTACTAGAACAAAGTGATTTCAACTTTAATTGATATGAGCGGGAAGCTGGAGATCATAGTTAATCTTAATGTCCTGTTAGTCAAAGTAAATATGGTGGGCTGCTTAAATCATTTCACCTAATATATTGCAATAAAGCAGGCAATCATATTTTTATATGGAAATGGAGTAAAGCAGTATAAATTTTAGTAGTGAAGGAATTGCTGGTTTAGTTTTCTTTCTGTGATTAGTTGACCACCTCTGAACACAAAGTACTTTGTTTTTGTATGGTCTAACTTCTAATCACATCATGCAGCATGAAGTAAATTGTCTTCAGAAGTCTTAAGTTTACTGGGTTTACATGGTTACCAAGTTATAATCTCCTAAAATAATGTATCAGTTTTGTCCTAAAAGATCTAATTTCCATAAAGGTATTATTTTCATTACCATTAATTAAGTTACAATCTTTTAATACTTTACCAATTGTGTCCCTTATCAACTTTGTCCAGGATTCATGTCATGCTAACTAGCTTAAATGTTGCCTAAGTCATCTCACATTTATTTTAAAATATGAGGATTAACTTCTGCACTGTTGGAGTCTTTCCAATGGTTTTTAAATACATCTAGAGATTCAATCTGTGTCACAGAGTGCTTCTAGGCCAGTTTTAAAAATCGTTTCAGGCCAAGATGTGGGGACTTCTTAAATTTGATCATTATGTTACTGTTTAATACATTTATAGCTAGGTACAAATTAATTTTTTTCACAATAAAACACTAAAAGCTGTCATTAAACAGGCCTTTCTGTGAGGCTAATTGGAGGGAAGGAGTGTTTAGTTGCATTATATTTTGCAATAGTTAGAACCAGCGTAACAGCAGACTGTAAAGCCGTAGTTGAGAAGGAGAGTGATAATGTTCAAGCTGATCATGAAATAAATTGCCTGAAAGAAAGGTTTTCTTTCCAACTGAAAGTAAGCACAAAGTCAGTTGTGTCATTCTTCTGCAGCTGTGTGTCTATATGAGAGAAAGACAGGGATTTTGGAAAATGTAGGGGAAGTCACTGGAAATTAAATGAAATTTCTGAGCAGACTACTGCCTGCTACCATTTATTTCTATTGCATTTAGAGAAATATTCTGTGTAATGACACAGAATTGTACTGACTAGGTGCAAAATCTGAATCTTATCTTCTTAGGTCAAGCAAGGAAAAAAAATAGAAAAAGAAATAAAATAGTCAAATGTCTCTCCATTAAAAAGGACATGTATATTTAATTGGTTGCTTCCAATTTTCTGTATTGTTCTTGACATTCTATCTGCCCTAACTAAAACTGGCCCTAAATCACAGCTATAATATTTTTTAAAATATTTTAAAATAATTCTTATTATGCAGATATTTCTCTATTCAAAACTCCTAGGCTACTCATGAATCTCAAAGCATATTTAGCATTAGAAATTTCAGCCCAGATTTTATGTATTAACAACTTTGTTATTTGATTCTTTTTCTGTCAACCAGAAATAATAACCAAATATGTATTTTTAAATGGTTAATTTTGTCCAAGCAAGCAGAAAGTAGTTAGCATCATATGTAATTAATTTCTCCTGAGACTATTGTAATTGGGAAGGAGGAAATATCACAAACTCAATAATAGCATTTTGTGCCCCATACTGTAAATATAGTCTGCTGCTTTTGGTAGTTGGCCATATTTCCTTCATGACCAAACTCAGAACTTAAACTGCTTATAGCAGTAGGGAAAAGATTGTTAGATTCTTGTGAAAGACAGCATAAAAATATGAAGGCCTACCTGTTACATTATTATAACTGTTTGCTCCTATAACCAGTCTATACCAGCAGTCTGGTAAGAAGACATTAACATTACTTAAATATGCATTGCCTTGTTTAGTTCATGTTTATTTTGTTCTGCTTTTTATGACACTTTTAAATATTTCCCGGATTTAAGACCTCTTTTAGATGTCACTGAATATATACACTGTACCAGTTATTACATTTTGTGGCTTGTATAGCTCCCCATAATAAATTTAGTGTTTTATTATATCTAATCTTATGGTGCTATTAGAACACTCTAAATAAATAGAACACATAACAAAGCTATATGCTTGTAAATGCCAGAAAAATAGAAAAGAAAAACCCACCCCCCCCCTGTAAGAATTATTCATAATAAAGAAGCCAAATAGATAATCTATATACCTCCCTCTCAATGACTCTGCTACTCAGATGTTGTAAACCAATGATGCTCCACTGGAAATACTTGAGCATCTGACCCAAAAGTAGAGAAAACCTTCCAATTTACTTGGAATTCTTTTCCCTTGGTGAGAGTCTGTTAAGATTTATAAGCAAAAGGAGGGGATATATTACAGATAAACCTGAGAGTTGGCCATCTGTGTTATAGGGCTCTGAATTCAAATGAATGGATATGATTTCCATCACTGAATACTTTCTGGCATATGCACACTATGTTAAAAATAAAATTTATATCACTTTGGAGTTCCAGTGGGAAAACTGTCATAGGTATTGCTAGTGTGGACTGTATATTGATGGATTTTATGGTTTTGTCACATTAGCAATAGTTCCGTGAACATTTTTCTTGCTGACAGTGACTTTGAAAGTAAGACACCCACTGTACAGAAATATTGCACTTTCATTAAAAAATCAAGCTCTTTTCCCTACCTGGTGGTCTGGAGAAGCAGTGCATGTGTGCCTTGTAAATTAAGACTCTGGAGAGAAAGTAACCTGCCTTGCAGGCTCTCCGTTACTGTCTAGTGGTGGGGAGAATAATTTTTATTAGTGCAAATGCGTGGTACCTGCTTTTACTCTTGGACTTTGGAATCCCTGTTTCAGATTAAGTGAAGTGTTAGGAGGAGAGGGATTCCCACTGAGAGCATCCATACAGCATCTCTTTATGTTGTAATGATGGTGCTTTCACAACTGAACAAATAATCATATCCATTCTTCTAAGTTAAAGATTTAGGAGAAGTCTCTGGACTACAATAACAATCTAGAGGCCTTGAAGTTATTTTCTATGTTTTGTCCTCTCCTTGATGCAAATACTAGAGAATATTGCCAGTAAGTTTCAATCACACATTTACTTTTTTTTGTCCTCATGCAGACTGCTCAAGCAAAAATCTGTGACTTACTCATTTTCACCTGACAAAATTAGAAAAAGATGCTGGCAATCTAAAACTACCTGAATCCAGAGTCTCATTTTCCTTTTAACCTAATTAGTAAAAAGATAAATCTTTACATGCTTGAAAACAAAATTCCCAGCATCACATACACTTTTTCAAAACACAGCTAAGGGATTCTTCTTTTAAAAAATACATTTTGCAGGGAACAGGTGGTAAATGCTTCTGTAAACTTATCAGATTATTGTAATCAGGATTTATAATGAAAATGTTTTATGAAATTAACTCTGCTGGCTTCCAGTTGATGCTGTGTAATAAAATAGACATTGTACACATTTTTCCTAGATGTTACAGTTCACTCTACTACATTGGTTCATTGCTATAGAAAATTATCCTAATCTGTTTAAGTGGGCATGAAAACTTTATATTTTTCACTGGACTTTGCAACTATTCTTCCATTAAGATATTAGTATCTGAAAGCATTAGTTAGTTGTGCATTTCCTGATTCTTCGGGAAATTCATACGCATCCAGGATATAAGACTAGTCTGAATCATTCTTATTTTCTTTTGTTACATAAGTAATAAGCATCAGTGTCAGCAATGAAAATCCTTTCCTTTGCACCGGCTGCTACAGTTGGATGTTGACTGAAAATCTACAAAAGTATTTTTAAAAGGAAAAAATTGGTGAGACAGCAAGGGATAAGAAAAAAAAAGATACATTAAAAGAATCCATAAAGTTTTGCCCAGCTGTCATCAGCAACATAGAGGACATTTACTCTGAGACAGACATGACATGAAATTCAAACTCAGAACAAATTGGATAGAGAAAGCTCTCCAGCTGTAGAAGAAAATAAGAAAAATCTTTTTGAGAAAGAAGAAATAGAGAATAAAGTATAGCAGATGTCTGTGAATCAAGGGGTTATTAGCCACAGAGAGGAATTAAAATGATTAGTCTGTTGTCACTAGCAGGATACAATTTGATACGATATACTGCCGTCCATAGAAAGAAGGTAGATGATTGAACAAAAGGGAAAAAGGAGAATAAGCCATAATTAGTAGTTCATTGTTCTGCTCAATTGTAACATCTTTCGAATTAAGCCAATGTTTGAAATATGCAAATTACTAAATTCAAAGATGTTTACTTGGCCTAAAGTGGGCTTCAGAACTGAAGAAAGTATATTACAGTCTTGTAATTTATCTACTATCCTATTATGTTGCAGAAATCTAAGTGTAACAGAATTTGTTTAAAAATTATATAAAATCATTCTGTTAGAGGTTTATTAGTTAGGTGTAGTGAATTGATTTTTTTCCTTCTTTCTTTCATAATTATTGTGGGGGTCAGGGAAAGCACATAGCAACTTACTCCTTTTGCTCATCCTTGAGGAAATGTCACTGAAGCATTAAATGCATTTGTCACAGGACCTTGAAAAAATAGTTAAGTAAAACCAGGAATAAGCTTTTTCTTTACTATTATATGTTTGAAGCATTTTGCAGTCTTCTTACGATTCCTGTTAACAGGAGGATTATAGAAATATTTTTAATCATAACTAAGAAATCGAGCATCTTGTCAAAACATGAAGACTTAGCTGTGGTTTGACCTACAATGGATTAGAGAAAGCAGGAAAAAATGTCTGGAGAGGAACAAACAGCTCTTATAAATAAAGAACTTTTCCAGGTCTTAAGTTCAGCTTCTAGTTCCAAAAATATCCCACTCACACATAATTTCTCTGTTTCATGGCAATTTCAGAAGCCTGGAAGTCAGTTCAGGAAGAGAAGCTATCTGTGAAATATTATGGGCATTCCACTTTGCTGAGATATTTCTCTGCAGATTCAACAAACTTTTCCTTTGGAGTACTCTAAACATTTTATGGCTGAAAAGCTTCCTGTCTTTGGACTGCCCATGTGTTTTATCTTCATGTGATGTCTTCATCAAAGGAGAGAGTTGTTTGCAATCTTTGCTTTTAACTTTAAAGGACTTTTTAATCCATCATCTTGATTTTCTCTCATTTACAAATTCATCAACAGTTTTGTCAGCTGAATGTTTGAAAGATGAAGTCAACCCAGGAAATTTCATGGAGGGGAAAGGGAGACTATTTTTTGCTGAAACACGTGCCATCAAAACAACATGCATTTGGCAATAAAATATATTAAAATGTTTAAAAACAAGTTCCAGAAATATTTAACATTTCTGTAATAATTTTAATATGATTTAAAAACTAAGAACTGGGGACTTCTTCTATACTACTAAAACCTGTGGCAAAATTCCTGTCTACTGCATCAAGCACAGAACTGAGCTCTGATTTTCTTTATGAAGGACTTTTGATAGTAAACTGCAAAATGGTTTTCAAGCTTCCCAAAGCTGTCTTCAATGGTATAAAGATAAAACGACTGTCTTATTACAGTTAAATCCTTCTCATCATTGAGAATCAAACTATTATCTTAAATTTTCGATGCATGGTATTTACAATGAATATATTCAATATGAATATGTACTTCAACATGAAAGGTTCCTACAGAAAAAGCAAAATAATGGTGACAGCTAACAGCTATTTAGAAATACTGTAGTCAGTAATGGTCAAACTCTGTCATGAACTAACTAAAGCAAGGAGATGGAAGGAAGACTGAGATATGTGGCACAGTCTTTTTCTAGGAAGGTCACTTTGTCACACAAATTATTCTTCACGCTAAAGACAACTTAGCATAATTCTATTGGAGCACATCAAGAAACATTTCTGTTAAATCCTCTGGATGTAAATGACTTTCATGCTCACTTTTCAAATAAAGACGAAAACATTATAAAGACATATTTCATGTGGCAAAGCCTTCCTTTTGGAAGAGTGATAAACTACCTTGCAGACTACTGAGACACTAAAGACTTGAGTGTATCTGTACTTAACTGAATACTGATGTTGCTATCATGTTCAGTGGAGCTGCACTGGCCCAGAGGCTCTTGCTGTTCGTCTCTATAGTTCACATGACTGGGATGTGGATGGGCCTCAGGTTGCTCTCTCTGACTCTTCACGAACAGAATCTTATGTAAGCAGTCAGAAATAAGACTTATCTCAGTGAGTACTCTTCCATCAGACATGCCCAGTAAAACACAATGAAGAAGAGTCGTAGTCCTTGGTCTCATTCTGTCCATACAATTTCTACCTGGAATATAGCCTTGAATAAGGATCTATAAGTGTTAATATGGGAAAACTATACTTTTTAATATTTTTTCATTTGAGCATCCTTTGAGATCTTTTTTGTGCCAAGGATTGTTTCAAAACCTAAAAATAAACAAACACTATAAATGAAAGAACTTTTGAGGCTTTTGGTGTTTTTGAGTATTATATTTGGTTATTATTTCACTATTAATACTGTTTAAGCCATTGACATATGAAGATTTTGCCTTTTGCTTCCTTAAATAAGCCCTTGCTGGCAGCAAGACTTACTATCCAATAAGCACTGACTCCCATTACACTGTACTGTAATATTGTACTCTCTGAGATGCTTGGGCTTTACCAAAAGCAGGTAAGGGATTCAGCATTCAGGGCTTTTTAGAACTTTATATGAATATAAAGTGTTTTGAATTAGCATAAGATAGTAGTCAATTTAAGTAAACCAAAACCAAAATAAAACCTCATTAATGATTTCTACTGAACAGTTCATCCAATACATTTCCTGGGACAGCACATCATATCCCATTTTCTTAATGGTTGTATAGACTCCTTTAAACATGTATTCCCCCCAGACTCTCAACAGAGAAGGAAAATAATTCATCTTTTTCCAACCATGAGAGTAGATATCCTATTTTCTTATAGTATTTTAATATAATTAACTTTTATTCTAAGATGTTTTACAAACTTGGAGAAGGCAGAAAAATACTGCAATGCTGAGCATAATATGCATGGAGAGGTGACAAACTGCAGTGAATTCCCTTGTGGATATGTAAAAGCCTATACGTCTGTACTTAATGAGAAAATAAGATGGAAGGCATAGAGCAGTTTGTAGACAGCCGTAAATATTCATTATACTGTAAGTACTTTTTAATAGGTCACAGAATTTTAATAATAAAAAAGATATCTGCATTGATGAATAAAGATGAGGGTGGCTGAAAAAATCAATCTGTTTTGTGCAAATTTAATGAGGGACTGAGCAAACAGGTTTAGAAACCAAAATCCAGAGGGTTTTTTATCTGCAGTTTCCTGACACACTTAGTCTACTTAATCATAATTTTAGATATCAGATATTCTCTGAAATGTTTCCTTCAAAATATAATGGTTCTAATTTGTGCAGACTGGTACCATGATGAGGATATTTTTGTAAGTACTCTCCTAAAATTTTATACTACTATTGTAATAACGACTGGCATCTCATTGCCATAATTGGTGAGAACTGAAAGTGTCTTTTTGACAGTGATTTGGGAGTTTTTTCATGGGATCCAGTGTTGTACTCAACACCTTAATAAAAAAATCTTTAAAAATTCCCCTAAATAATGCCAAAGCTCTGTGTATTGTTTTATAGAACTAAAATTATTTGTTTCTTCAGTTAAAAAGATGTAGCAACCTGAAATAATTTCTCTTTTTTTTTTGGCTAAGAACCAGCATCCACAGTGCTCGACAGACATCGACACCTGTGAGCAGACCACTAACATCAGACACTAATGACTGTAGCCAACCTATAGTATCAAGACTGAATCTCTGTAGCAGTGTGTAGAAGCAGTGGCATTTATCATGCATAGTCCACTCACAAATGGTGTTCCCCAGAGCTCAATGTTGGGCCCGGTTCTGTTTAATATCTTTATCAATGATCTGGATGAGGGGATCAAGTGCACCGTCAGTAAGTTTGCAGATGACACCAAGTTGGGTGGGAGTGTCGATCTGCTTGAGGCTCTACAGAGGGATCTGGATAGGCTGGATCAATGGGCCGAGGCCAACTGTATGGGGTTCAACAAGGCTAAGTGCCGGGTCCTGCACCTGGGCCACAACAACCCCATGCAACGCTACAGGCTTGGGGAAGAGTGGCTGGAAAGCTGCCTGGTGGAAAAGGGCCTGGGGGTGTTGGTCGACAGCTGGCTGAACATGAGCCGGCAGTGTGCCCAGGTGGCCAAGAAGGCCAATAGCATCCTGGCTTGTATTAGGAATAGCGTGACCAGCAGGAGTAGGGAAGTGATTGTCCCCCTGTACTTGATGCTGGTGAGGCCGCACGTGGAATACTGTGTTCAGTTTTGGGCTCCTCACTACAAGAAAGACATTGAGGTGCTGGAGCGTGTCCAAAGAAGAGCAACGAAGCTGGTGAAGGGTCTAGAGCACAAGTCTTATGAGGAGCGGCTGAGGGAACTGGCCTTGTTTAGTCTTAAGAAAAGGGTGCTCAGGGGATTCCCTATCATTCTCTCTAACTACCTGAAAGGAGGTTGTAGCGAGGTGGGTGTCGGCCTCTTTTCCCAAGTAACGAGTGATAGGACGAGAGGAAATGGCTTCAAGTTGCACCAGGGGAGGTTTAGACTGGACATTAGGAAATACTACTTCACCGAAAGGGTTGTCAGGGATTGGAGCAGGCTGCCCAGGGAAGTGGTTGAGTCACCATCCTGGAGGTATTTAAAAGTTATTTGGATGTGGTGCTTAGGGACATGTTTTAGTGGTGAACTGGCAGTGTTAGGTTTACAGTTGGACTTGATGATCTTAAAGGTCTTTTCCAACCTATACGATTCTGTGTAATTCTGTGTACTCGAGTACCATCTGCTTCTGTATTGCCTGCTGATATGCATGTATACACACATCAGTTTTGTAAGTACTTTGTAAGTATTTTCTCTACATTTACTCAGCTTCAGACTCTGGACAAGATTTGCTGAGAGAGGAAGCACAGAATACATAGCATTCAAATATGATGGACAGCGTTTGGGAATATAGGGTAGGATTCATCCAAGGGACTTGTTCAGATGATTTCCTCATCTGAACAAATCCCTTGAGGCTCCATTAATGGAGAAAGACAGGCACACCTGAAGTATTTGGCGGACATTTTCTGCCAAATTATATGAAATCTCTAGCCCTCTCTATCTCTCTGTACTAACTACCAAGGAAGCTGAGGGGAGCTAGATCAGATGCAGATGTTTGAAGTTAGCTGAAGTGACTCCAACCGATAGCATCACACAGTTTCCAAACACTTCTTGTCAAAATCTCTCAACCACTCAAAGGATACATTCAAATGCAGTGTGTACTCCTTGTAAACATAAACTGTTGTGTTTCAGGAAGCTGATAAGCAAAGATTTAGATAGTCTTTCCAATGATATAAAATTTCCTTACTCCTCAGAGAACTAGAGATGTACAATGACACTTGTGTGGCATATTCTTTAAACAGTAATTAAGTGCAAAATTAAAATTATATCCTTAGTAATATGAATCACTGGGGAAGCTGAACTGTTGCCTTTTCCTGTAACCCACACTCATTACAATTACAGTCCAAAACTCACTTGGGACTTTAAACCGTTAGTATTTAAAAACATTTAAGTTAATTTAGGTATGCAAATCAGTGTAATTACTGTTGCTTCCTATAGGTTTCCACATAATCAATGTGAGTTGTATCTTCCTGCTGAGGCAAAGACTACAATTTCCATTTTAAGGCAAAGTTTTGTGTCTGTTAGAGTCATTAAGGTATCTTTCACTTAAAAAACTGTTGATATTTTCTTATAGCTCATACACTGTAACTGTCAAAGTAAAGTACATGTGACTTTGCCCAATTATTGGAGTGGATTTATATATAATTAACATTAGCATTCCTTCAAAAATAAATTGATTATTGATTTACCTTCTTTACTTCCACGAAAATGTTGTGTAAGTTAAGCTTTTCCTTTACTATAAAAATTGATAAATGGAAGTACCAAATATGACTATGAGTCACATTTTAGTGCCATACAGTACGTATCTTTTGTGTTCATCTACACTGTGTTCATTCAAGACACTGACTTTTGGTAATGCTTGATATACTTCAACACATTTTCCCTTCCTACAGGTTCTGAAAAGAAACTGCTTAATCTAAACTGTTGACCCATGTTAGCGATATCCACTGGAAAAGATCCAAAAACCAAAACAAAACCCATATGAGCACTGCTGACACTTCATATAGGTTTGTAGTTTTGAGAGTCATTTAAAATGTATTGATCACTTTAAGCAGGCTATACATGCTATTGCTGTTACAATTGTTGTTGTTGCTGTGTAAGTTGCTGGTAACAGTGCTTGTACTTCAGATTGCCTGAAGCTTCCTGTTCCTTGATAAGCTTGTCTTCTACACTAAAAGCACCAAGACTTTTACCAGCTTGCACCTGCTCAGACATGTTTTCCAGTTTGGGTGTCTGGCCCAAGGATAATTTTACAAAAGTTTCTTTAAAATTATTTGGCTATTTCTGGAACAAGATTAGGGGGAAAAAAATGCTGTAGAAGTATTTTGAAAAGGTTGGGGGGCAGGGAGGAAGTTGCATTGCTCTCTGAAGGAATGCTGACTGGTATTCTTTAAGCAGTGATGGGAATTTGGAAAAGTGCTCAGCCTTGGGATCAACGGTATCTTTTTGTTCATACCAGTGAAACTCTGTGTTAGTACTACCCAAACTATAAGGATCAAAAAAATCCCGAAAAAAGCAAAGAGAACTTCATACACGTCCATCGTCTTTTGATGTTTTGCAGCTAAATCATCAAGAGAATTCTTCTGAACTAGGCTTTTCAGAGCTGAAGGACGTGGATGAGATTTGTTCTTCTTGCTGGTTGTGGCACTTGGCACATGAAAAAGCGGGAAGACATTCTCTCCTGTGTTCTCAGCAGTGATCCTTCGCCCATGTGTGGTGACTAGTTACAAGGGAATTAGGGAACAAAGAGGAATAAACAGAAACTTTGCAATACAGAAATCTGAAAGTTGAACAGTGGGAATGTGAAAAGGCCTATGACACAAGCCAGTTAGTGCAAGGAAACAGGAGAAAGAGGAGAAGAAATGGGAAATGGGTAGGAGGAGAGGGGAGAAGGATAGTGGAGAATCAATAGGAAGCACTGATGGGTGGACGGAAACAGAGAGGGACCAGAACCTAAAATGGGCATTTGATACATGCAGAGTAGACAAGGGACAAAATCAAAGGGGAAGGGGATGTGGCTCAAGATGAGCAGGAACTGGGGCAAAAGACTGTTTAGAAGAGAAGACAGTGGCCGTGAATTTGGGTAATAGAGGTCAAAAACTAAGGAAATTTTATTCCTGCACTTTTTATTTTTTAATAAAACCCTGAAAGCCATAAGGTTGGAGAGACCACTTAACTTATCAAGCACTGTCCCTATAAAACTATGAAATGTAACACTTTTGAATCCTATATTGAGCACAAATTTACACTGATTTACTTTTGTACCTAAAATGTCTGTCAATCCCGGAACAATTTTCCTTTGTTCTATATTCAACTCTTCTCCCAGATATTTAGAGACCAAAATCATATCCTTCACCAGATTGCAGTTTGCTAGCCTAAACAAGTCAAGCATTTTCAATCATTTCTCTTACAAAGATTCCACATTCCCCTAATCATTCTCTCTACCTCTTCTGTCTCAAATTTATCTGTCTTGAAAATAGGTGGACTAAACTTGAATCAATATTCTACACAAAGACTCGGCAGTTCCTTAAAAAAAAAAGTATGTTTTTTTAATATATAAAGAGCTAACACCTATATACTCTGGCATCACATCTGCCTTTTTCATAGGTGCAATATGTTCCTGCTTGTGTGCACTATGATACAGTTTTACTACAGCAATCCCTATCTACTGCAATGAGTTTGATAAGGAATGTTTGTGAGGAAAAGAAGTATGTGATGATGTAAATGACAAATATGACACTGCGTGAGTGACAGTCACATATCCTTCATTTTAATTGCCATTGTTTAGTTGCTGAGTACTTTTTAATTCTAAAGGACACTTTTTTAAAATGTATATTTTGTATTATTAGACCCTATATAAAGCCAGCCCTGCTATTTCTATGTCCTCTCCTAGCCCTCTAATAATAACATTGGAATGAAAATATAAAACTAAGACATGTTGGCTTATGTTGTGGATGCAAAAAATAAACTTCTGAAAAAATTATGAGGAATGAAAATAAACCAAATCCTTTCTTTATTTTGGTATAAGAGTGCGTGGAGAAACTAAGCTCTGTTTACTGTACTTTTAAATCTGCTTTCATGCCCATGTTCATTACCACATTAATGGTTTTGTATTCAGACATAATATTAGTGGAAAGGAAACTATAATCTTGAGAAAAAACATTACATTGGTATTCCAGTTAGATAACATAGTCTGTTCACAAAATATCCAATATGCATTCAATTCTACATAGTAAACACTCTTTCAAATGGAGTTTCTTTATATTTCCTGGCTCACAAGCAAAACTCAGCATATTAAGTCTGTAATCAAAGATATGAGGTGTAACACAGAGGCATCAGAGAAAGGCACCTGCAACGTTTTAGAGATTCTGGACATTCTATATAAACACCTTGACTAAATTATGTAGTTTATGCCTACATTCATAAACTCAGTTGCTGTCCCCTCCTCACTGGGTGTTTATGACACATTTCCTAATAAGTTCCATCCACATTTTAAAACCTGTAGTCCTTTACAATGAAACCACTTTATTAATAGTGCCATGAAAACTGTGATTGAAAATGTCATCTTCCCTTTTCAGAATCATGTATGTATGGCATTCAGAATAATTTAATTCTGATATTCTTAATATGAAATCTAATTTTAACAGACTGTCATTAAAGAGAACCTGCACTTGTGTGATTTTAAGTCTTCACACAGTACTACAGATATACAAATAGCTTTATTTAGACCTTGAATAAGACAGTTCATTCTCTGAAGAGATTCTAGTCCAATAGATATTGTAGAACTGCCACAGATTAAAGATGGCAATCAGAAAGTTTACTCTATTACTAACACTCGTAAAACATTCATTCTGTGAATTGAGGTTCTCTCATTGTTTTCTCACAGGGTCCATTAACTTGATCAAATCACTGTAAGTTGTCCCTGAAGAATCGTAATTTAATGTATAGCTATCATTTATCTCCTTGCATAGCTACTTCATTTTAGCGCATATTAGTTCTTTGATTCTTTTAATACTTTTAACAGAATAAACAAGCTAAGTTTACCTCTGTATGCAAAGGTGGTAAGACTAGAACTGGTCACTGAATGCAATTCTAATTTTCCTGTTGAAAAGAGGAACATTCTAAAAATTGGAGAAAATATAAAACAAATGCTCATAATTGTCTTGTAAAGGTGTTTTAAAGCAACAGATTTAAATATATTGACTATGTTAAATATATTCAATGTATTCACCAAAAAGAATATTGACCATTGACTTGATTACAGGCTTAAGAACTCTGATGTAAAATAAACTGAGAATGGTAAAGTATTTTTAATCTGGAAGAGAAAGGTATTATAACAACCAGTGGCTATTCACAGTCAAAATTGGATAGTTGTTCTTTAACATTTATTGGCCAGTGATTAAGGGGCAGCAAAAGTATTTCCTACATAACATAACAATCACTGCAGGTCTATTTTTTTACAGACAAATTTTAAGGAAAGGAGGCTGTTAGAGACAATAAAATGTCAAAGTAAATATTTTCATGAAAGAAGAATTTAAATTTTTTTTAACCTTTTCACAGATGATATATGAATCAAGGAATTTAAATCTTTATAGTAGGATCTACTGAGTAGTACACATAACTTCTATCTACTTTTGGAAAACATTACTTTTGTACATGAAAAAGTTTGTAAAATGAAAAAAATGAAAAAAAAATGTAAAATGTTTTATGGCAGTTATGGCGGGTTATAGTAGTGCCATTGAGAATAATAATCTCTAAAGTTTAAATGGCATTTTCCATCCATAGCTAGGAATTACAAGAATGAGAGGAAGAGGAAGAAAGAACAATGAGAAATAAGTAGAAAGAAAGGAAATCATGACTTGTTAACAATCTAGTAACAGAACAGACAGTACTCTTCTGTCTGCTGAATCCCAATCCAATGTTTCACTGATTCAGTTACTTTTATAGGGAAATTGTATTTGAAGCTCTTTGTTGGTCACACAAATTGAAATCATTTACTCTCATCACACACCTACTGAAAAAAAATGTTTCCCTATCTAGAGTTAAAAATATGATACCTGGTAGAAAAATGTAGACCTTGTCACAGAAATAGTGGGCCTATGAGATATTTATCTTATTTTGTTGAAGTAAAAATACTAAAAATTTCTAGGGCTTGTGAATCAAAATATAGAAAATAAACTATTTTTAGGCACCTTAACAAGCACAATCAGATCATACATTAAAATGTAAGGACTTTGAATAGTCTTTACAGCAGAAGAATTATGAAATACAATTGACCATTATCCATTGTGTTTGGTTATTACGCAATATTGAAAATAATTTTGATACATTGTATTAACTACCCTGTCTTTTCATCTTTAAACGTTATGAATCAGAAGCAGAGCCAGTCTCATAGGGGAAAGCTAATTTGGAATAGGTTTTCTGATGTCCTGCTTTCGGCTAGGATAGAGTTAGTTTTCTTCCTAGTAGCTGGTATAGTGCTGTGTTTTGGATTTAGGATGAGAATAATGTTGATAACACACTGATGTTTTAGCTGTTGCTAAGTAGTGCTTACACTAGTCAAGGACTTTTTTTTCAGCTTCCCATGCTCTGCCAGGTGCACAAGAAGCTGGGAGAGGGCACAGCCAAAACAGTTGATCTAAGCTGGCCAAACGGATATTCCATACCATATGACGTCATGCTCAGTATATTAACTGTGGGGAGTTGGCCAGGGGGCAGCGATCGCTGCTCGGGGACTGGCTGGGCATTGGTTGCCGGGTGGTGAGCAGTTGCATCACTATTTTTTCCTGGGTTCTGTTTGTCTCTCTCTGTTGTGGTTTAACCTGGCAGGCAGCTAAACACCACACAGCCGCTCGCTCACCGCCACCCCCCCAGTGGGATGGGGGAGAGAATTGGAAAGGTAAAAGTGAGAAAATTCATGGGTTGAGATAAGAACAGTTTAAAAATTAAAATAAAATAACATAATACAAAATATAAAAATTATAGTAATNGCGATCGCTGCTCGGGGACTGGCTGGGCATTGGTTGCCGGGTGGTGAGCAGTTGCATCACTATTTTTTCCTGGGTTCTGTTTGTCTCTCTCTGTTGTGGTTTAACCTGGCAGGCAGCTAAAC
>WAAD01025838.1:2938-29648 GCA_013389945.1 Fregata magnificens | reverse complement strand
TCTGCCACCAGGCAGAGCAGATCGTCCACCTGGTTCTTGCTCATAGCTTTATATGTAAAAGTGACTTGCTATTACGAATGAACTCATTCTTGTTTAACATAAAATATTATTCTCCCCTTGCCATAGAAATGGAGACTAGAACATATAAAACAGTAGAAACTTTCAAAAGACATTGTTGTGGGGAGTGTTACACGTTGTGCCATAAAAGCCACTGCTGGCTGCAAAATTGAATGGGACGCAAATGGGTTACATTCACAATATTAACTATAAAATCTGGAATTAACATCAATTTCTGCTTCCATTACCATGTGCTGATTAGCATAAAAAACTTTGCCTTAAGAACTGTGAGGTAATTAACACAAAAAAATCCAACCCAAAACATTTCCGGCTCAGGAAACGCTCTAAATAAAAATGGCTGGTGGGAAAGCACTGCGGCAAGGATGATACATATTTTCCGTTATGCACTTCCTAGGCACCTACTTTGGGCCAAATTTTTCTTTGGGGGGTGGGGGGGAGGTGGGAAATTTGCTGGGCAAGGCAGACCTTTGATTCACTGCACACGAATATCACCACAGAAAAAATAAAAGAAACATTATTTCAGATTGCTGTAGTAAAAATACATTTTAATTGCTGCTTCCCTTCTGGAAGCCCTTTGTTATAGAGTGGTAATTATGGGAATGATGCTACAGTGTGTGTTAGTTATTTCTAATGCTCAGCCATTAGCCACAATGTTGAGTTAAATTATGAGATTTTGGTCTTTTCAGATCTGACAATGCTTTCCCTTAAGCATCCTAAGAGGAGTATGCAGAACAGTCTACAATTTTTCCCCTTTTTCTAAGTGGGGAATATTTTTATGACCTTAATCTGGTGGACTGCACTTTACCCTTTAGTATGGGAGGGGTGGGGTTTGTGTCAAATGGATAGAGAAGCCTATCAAATCAGGGAAATATAAAAGCTAGTTAATTTGACGTTGTGTAGTACAAAGCATGAGATGGGAGGTACAAACAGTGGCTTTGCCTGGAGACCACCTAGCACTTGTTCTACACGGAGGTCCTTAACTTCACTAGGAAGCACAAGTAAATCCCCTGCAGTCACTAGAGGATGATTTAGTTAGTTATTTAACCACCTCGTCCAACAGCTGGACTTTTTAGAAACTATCTGTAACTTTCTCTGCTATTAGTAACAGGAAATACTGCTTATGTAGCATTCAAATTTGTGGAATTGCCTTGTTCATAGCATGTAGCCTAATAATTTTAAAGATAACGTCAGCAAATATCCAATATGCAGTTCCAATGATTAGTATTGCATATAGCATATTTCAAAATAAATCAGTATAATGCTGCATCAGCATTTCAAAGAGCCCTCGTGATTACTAGGGCCACAGAGGGGAGAATAAAGTATGAAGAAGGTAATTAGAATGACCTTCCACTACCACTCACCAGCTCAGTAATGTATCTTTGTCCACAGGTAACGGAGTTTTTCATAAGATGCTGCTTATCAACAGCGTATGCATACAGATATCAATGAAAGTTAATGTGAATACCTACATGTGAATGTAAATAGCAAACCAAGTACTGCTTATATTTTCCAAAAGCATTACAGTTTTAGCTGAGCTATTCACAAAGTATTTTTTCTTGTTCTTATTTTTATTGACTTTAAGATTTTAGCACACTAAAATTGTTTTTAGAATATTCTTTAATTATTAGTATGTTAAGATTTTTGTTAGTGATGGTTTAAATCGGGCAGCATGCCTTCCCTAACAGTTAATGGCTGGGTTTGGGGTTACACTACACTAGTATGTGTCTAGTTTAATAATGGTTTATAATTTACCCTACCTGAGAACTTCTACAGAGGTAGCACTAGATGGTAGATTATATTTAAAACAGATTATTTATTAATATATACAATCTACAAATGCTTGTTTGCTTCTTAGTTTGCATTTTGTTTTTAGAGTTAGGGAAATCAAGTAAGTGTCTTAAATATTAGAAAAGTAGACTACAGAATGCTGACCATCTTCTAAAAATATATATAGAGGAACAGTAATTTTAGGTGAGCATTGAGAGTTGTGTTTTCTTTTTCCAATATTTTACCACTGACTCTTACTGTAAGTATGGTGAATTAGCCTGAACTCACTGTAAGACGGTCTATTCAGAATATGTCAGGTTGTCTATAAGCAGCCTTGGGACACCCTTCATTCTTGTGACTACATCAACGTTTACTCAGGACATGAACTGATACAATAATTGTGTTATACCTTAAAGTTTTAGCATTATCAGTCAACTTATCTGTTGAACCAAACTCATCTTGTGTCTCAAGATAGGTTTGTTTTGTTGGGTTTTGGTTTTTGTTCTTTTTTGATGTGTTTTTCTTAAACTTCTGATACTGTTTGTGTGTCGACTCAGTTTTGAATACATTAATCTTCTAAAGAACAATTGGACTTTTTGTCTAAAGTATGTTGTGTAAATTTGTCTTAAGATAATTGTCTAAATGAAAATTCATGTGACGTCTGGTATAGGATTTTGAAAACTAAACCTTGTAGCATGGGTTAAATAGAGCTTCCCACTTTTGTTACTTTCTCTTCATGCAAATGGATTCATGTCAGCCTGTTTCCTACCCATATTTCACAGTCTTTGTGGAAATGAGATATCGGCAATGTGATGCCTAATATATACTTTTATGATACAGCTGTCTGCTTTCGGTAGTCTGCATGTTGACTAATAAGCCACTTTACTTCTTTCTGAGGTGAAGAAGATTCATGTATACTAAATAACTTAAAAAATATTACCCAAGTGGGAAAACTACTAACAAACTCCCAAAGTATTTCAATGCAAAACAGGAGTTACCAAGAACAGAAAGCTGCTTCAGCTTCACAGAAGGCAAAGTTAGTTGTCAGGCAGAGGGGAAAAGGTCTCAGGAGACAAAGATGTTGCTAAAGGCAGAATTTTCGCCCCAAGTATATGGCATTCTGTGGAGGATTAATGTAAAAAGCTGATAATTGAGGCAGTGTTAACAGTTTCAATGCTATCAAAACCTCAAAGTAAACTGGGAAGATTCCTTTTTACAAAGGATTTCATTGGTCCAAGGATGATGTCCGATTTCAGTGTCCCAGTTTAAACAAGCTCAACTGATGGAATTAAAAAACAAAGAAATAGTATAGGCTCTTCACATAAAGAACTAATGTAAATAGGAAGCCTACTGAAATATGAGGTCCCTGTCACAGGCTGACTTGATCCTATGAGCTGGTACAGTTTACAGGGAAAGGAAAGCACTAGTAAACTGCCTAGCTTTTCTTTTGTAAATAGTTACTGAGAAAATGCTTCACTTTGACAGTCTTCTGATTTTTTTTATTCTGAATGGAATGTTCACTTGGGATTTATCATCCAGTTTAAAAGACTTAAAGGCTTACTAGAAACAAACCAACCAACCAAACCCACTTGCTATAGAATCAAATGAGTCTCTTCCAGATAAAGTGAAAAGTAAAGTATGGGTATACAAGTTCCATTACACAGTCACTGAAGTTGTCTGTTTCATATATCTTATGGGTCAATTGGTGTGCTGATCAGCAAAATGTATCATTTGTACATCTGTGATCTAAAACCTATTTATGAGGAGACTGATGTTTACAATAGAGCAGATGTAGGCCTGTTCTCAAAGTTGTCAAGGAACTATTGTGAATGGGTTTTTTCAACAATTTAAGTGGACATGTCTAGGCTTGCAAGTGATGTATAGAGCAATCTGTTTCTCCTTCCTTATGGTAAACCACATGGAATTATGGTTCATCAGGGCAGTGGATTTATATAGATAAAGACTATCTCAAAATGATAGTAGAATCTGAAGGGGAGCTGCTACTGTTGGTGGTTATCACCTTTTAACTGGGACTTGTCCTCATTTTCATATTTGTTCTTTTAGCTGGTGATGTCCAGTACTAGTTATTGCACCAGCTTATATGATCATTGAGGTTCAACCAGCAAAATAGTGCTTAAATTGCTTCGACTGTAACTTGAATCCCTCTTGAAACATTCCTGGGTACATCACCCTGCTTCCAGATCTCATGGTGGGCATTACAAAAACACTAAGGATTCAGACTTATGCAAAGTCTAGTGGATTAATTGCAAGACTTGTGATGAATGAAATGTCAGAGTTTAAATAGATTTGATTTAATTAGTTAGATTTTTGCAGATCTGCTGTGGAGGTGCACGAAGTCGAATTAGGCAGATGATATAACCCAAACAAAAATTTATTCCAACCAAAAGTGCTTTGATACTCCAATGAACATTAATTAATCACAGGTTTTGGATGTCAGATGGGAACTATTACTGACCTAAGAATTCTTGAGGGTTTATCCAAAATGTGGAATCACTTGCCTAAGAAGATGAGGGCTCTCAATGTGGAGGAGTTACCTTAGGCGGCGTCCTGACCCAAGGGGAGAGTCCTTGACTGCAGACCTGCTGCTCTGAGGAGGACTGGCTCCATAGGTCCCCTGGCAGGGCTCCATTTATACCCTAGTCGAATCTGACCTGTGGTTATATATAGTCATGTCTGCCTACTGGCCAAGGGCTCGGTCAATCAGCAACAAGGCAGCGAGGGCGCAAAAGTGAGGGCATGAAAAGCAGCAGTGGCTGCTCTGCTTTGACAGTTGGAAAGCCCTGGTCTCTGTAAGGGTGAGTGCACCTGCCACAAGAACATATATACCCAAAGGATAATTCCCTAAAATAATAAATTTGTTTTTTCTTTGGTGTATATAGACTTCTAGTTTTACTCAAAACTGAAAAACTAAAAAGTTAGATATATCTACTATTTGAATGTAGGTTTTCTTTAAAGCCACATTGGAAAGAAAGCAGTGGCTCAAATTTGAATGAAATTCTTTAAAAATATTTGAAATGTCCAGACTGCTGAGGGTTCTAGTACATGAAGAAACTATAATAGGATGTGTGGGTATTACTCTGTGGGAGAAAAGCTGCAAAATCAGGCACCTGTAAAAAGAGGAAGAAATATGTTTTCACCTAAACTCAAAATACTGTAAGGCAAGTATTATAAAGATTAGTACAAATGCAACATAGGTCTCTTCCAGGTATGTTCTGTACCACAATTACTAAAAAAAAAAAGTCTGTTCTAGATTATGCTAATCTGTTGTCTAAACTGATATCTTGAGATCTCGTCCTATAAAATTGGGAAACCGCTTTTTTCTTTATTGAGACTTAAGCTTTTAAAACAATCTGCTTGGGTACTCCCATGTTCATGTTTATTACACAGGATTAAATAAGTGCTTTTTGCAATGTAGCGTATTCAAACAGGCATGAGAAGAATGATTTCCAGGACAATTCAAAGCTACATGCTGTTCAGAAAACTAAAAGGTATACTACAGTGTAGTGTTGTTTCTCATGAGTGGAAATTTTTAGTTTAACAGCTGAAGTGTTCTGGGAATCTTAGGGTAACTATATACTAGTAGAAATGATTCAAGGAGCAATGAGGCACATGTTCATAAATAATTGCTGTCTCCGTTCTAAATTATTTCATGCAAATTCCCCAAGGAGTTATATTGCTCTTCATAATTTTAATTTATCTATACCTAAGTATAGATAAATTAAACTTCTGCTCTCTTACTGGCTTGTTTTGGATACAAGATTTCAACTTTTTTTGTCTCAAAAGATTCCAGGCTTGCATGACTTGAAAAAAAAAAAAGACAGCTTGTATGAATTAATACTTTGTATAGTATCTTAATTTTCTCTTCCTTGCATTTATTCTCTGTTCTTTTTGATATGTGGTGAACTCTGTGAAAATATGTTCTATAGGTGGATGGGGGGGAAATGATAATTCTAGAATCCTACAGCTTCTTTCTGAAGGCTGTAAGGAATACAAGAGGAACTGGCAAAAAACCCATGATCTGAAAAAGCATTTTATCAGAGCAATTTCACATGGATCTATGTAAAGAATCATAGCATTAAAGCAGAGGCTGGCTTTCTCCTCCAAGAAATCAATTATTATGTTCTCTGGCTACAGCTGTCTAATTGCTAGAGGTGTGTATGAGTGTTGCAACCTGGACAGTTTGAAAAGGAGAAATAAGGATACAGTTTTATTCACAGTTTCTTTTGCTGTGTAGCAGCTCCACCACTGGTCTTCCATCTATCACTATTCAGAATTTACTGAAGTCTTTGGTTTTTCCAGCTCCCCTTTATATTCTTGGGGTGGCTTCAGACTGTAGATTACTGCAAGACTTATGTTGGATATCTCAACCCAACCCAGACGTTTCCTCTTCCACTTATGGCTCTTGGCTATGCAGCAGCTCTGTTGCTTGAGACCTTCTGGGATTTATAGAAGGGTAGTCTTTTCCATTATAGAGATTGCACTGATAAAAACATGAAATATGAAAAAACTCAGTATTTCATATCCAGCAAGGAAGATTTTTCAGAGGTTGTGTGTTCCGAAACCAAAGCAGACTTAACATACTGGAGACTAGTTATTACAAAAGCAAGAGTGATTTTTGGAAATATATGCAAAGCTTGCAGGACCATATTATATTTTAAAATTTGTGAGGCTTTGCAAGCCAAGGTAAGCTTGGGAATTCTCTTCATTAAAATATGCTCCCCTTATGCGATTCACTTATTGTGCAGCCTTTCAGATCACTTTCTTAAAACTTAATTGGACTCGAAAAACTGATTCCGCTAAACTTAAATGTGTTTTGTGTAAAGCTTGTTAATGTAAGAAAATTTAAGTAGGAGCATGGAGGTGTTGCTAAATTCCAAGTATTCAAAGTGAGAACAATCAACATGTAAATTATTGAGCTGTCAGGTTAAATGAGACTGAATATTTTTAAGTGATTCACATGCAGATTGTTACAAAAAAGGCACAGATTCTGCATTAGCAAAAATCAGGAGCTCAAGTTAGTGCTCATTACCTTTCTAAATCAAAGGAACAATAAGAACTATTTTTTGGTAACTTAGCTGTGCAGAAGGAGCGTTAAGTTGGTTCTCTTTTTTTAACAATACAACAGAAGTTATAAAGAAGCATCTATTCAAGGGTATTTTCATACTTTTCATATATTCATCTTTAGTCATTAATCTACATGGATATAATTCTCAATGGTTATGCATATTGCATCAATATTGTTTTTGCAAAGTAAAATTTAAAAATACCTTGTTGACCTTTCTTTTTTATGAGACATTAAACAGTTAATAATGCTGATAACTTGTCTTTAAGTGTCTAAGTGAAATAGTCTTACTTCATAGAGCTGAATGCAGCTCTTTACACATCTTGGAGCTATTGCTCCAGATTTTCTGCAGAGCAACTTTTGTGATACTTGTTTTAAGGATTTTTATCACTGTGAAGACTCAGTCCAAAAATAATCTGAGGTGACTTTTTAAAAAAGTATGAAAAATATTTTAATATTGAGAGGGAGTTGCTAGTATCGTATACTAACTCATAAAAATTGCTTCAGAATTCTGTTAATAAGAAATTAGGGGTCACTTTATTTAGTGTAACAGCATAAACAGCATGTATCATCCTGTGGGGGAGTGAGAGGGATGAGGCAGGAAAGAAGTCTACGTTTTATGAAATAAGGGGTTACTGAAAATATCCTAGGTAATGCTAAACTGAGGTCTGACTCAACCTCTGTGGGTAACAAGAGTATTTCCACTAATGCAATGTGCATTGCTTAATGTACAGTAGAGTTGATCTAGACATACAATATTAATTCTTAAAACTGTCAATGTTGTAATTACTGTTTCTGATTTTTTTGAGCTGTGTGCCATGTAATTCCCAAATGTATTCTGCTTCTCTAAAAAGTGAAGGATTTGGGGGTTCACAAGTTTATTCATCTCTGATGCAAAACAATGTTTTTAAAACAACCAAGAAAACCAAAAACAAATCACTCCCCCCACCCTTGAGGCTGTGTCTATGCTTTGTGTTGTATCTGATGGGCTTCATCTTAATAAGGTGCTTCACCGAAGAGGTGGGGAGAATCCTTCAAGCAGCCATATGTTCCCTGTCTTTAAGCAAATTAACTGGTATAAAAGCAGGTCCTTAGTGAAGACAACCTAGATGACCAGCACTGAAGAGCCTATTTGTGTGAACTTGTCACCAGTTTCTATTTGTTTACTACTAAAATTCATTAAAACAAACAAAAAAAACTAGGATATCCAACTCAGGCTTTTTATGTAGTATTTTAGAGATAGTTGTGTGAAGGCTTTTTCCTTTTTTTTTTTCTCCCCAGTTCTTCACTTTCACAAGTCAAAGTAAACAAATATTCCTTCACCTTAAAGATAGAGTAGTATTTTGTATTTAGAGACTTACCAGTATGAATGCAGACACCTTATCGAATTATAATAGCCTAATGAGCTGCAGCATTTAGGCCAGTGTAATAGGAGATGTGGAGGTGTGGACATGCCTAAGAGAGGTTTCTGTTGGACAGAAAAGTGCATTTCAGAATATGTATGGTCAGAAATGTCTGCTCACTAATAAGTTTCAACTAGCCCAGTTCTTGTTATGCTGTGAAACTAACTGTGTCTGATTAGGTTCTTGTACTTTGCTATTGGTCTTGCTTTGGGCAAATCACTTCTGCTCTGTTTGTTTGCCTTTCCAAAACAACACTACTGTTTACTTCTTTTGAACTGTTGGTAAGTGTTAGTCAGCATAGGGTTTTCTTTGAAGTTTTCAACCCCTGGCTGGAGTGGGATGCATCACTTAAGAATGTGACCACCCTTTCTCTACTCTGTTATATGCAACCTGCCCTTTTAGGAGGATAGGGGATGTTACCAAGAGTGCTGCTTGTCAAAAGCACTCCATGGCAACACCGGAGTTCAGCCTGCAGATCCCAAAACATGATGGGACAAGGAAAGGCTTTTTGGATACACTGGTTGTAGCAAGTAGGGACTTCAGCTCAGGGGAATCTATTATTCTGGGAGCTTGCACGATGTTAGCATCAAAGGGAATGCTAGTAATTACTCACAAAGTAGTTGTGACTTTTGGGACTGTTAAAGTCAACAGAACAAAGTGCTGGTACCAAATAATGGAACAAGGCAAGTTAAGTGGGAACCTGTTAGATGGCCTTGGAAAAAAAAAAAAATTGTCAGATTCCAAATTGGAATCATGTTCTTTAAAACAGCCACTGGGAAACTTATTTTATTAAGCAACTGCTCTACCTTTATGCTTGCTGTTTCTTAGAGATCCCAATCCATGCGCATGCACAAAAGTGTATGTAAAATATGCTTATTCTAAATTTAATATTAAGTACTTTGTGGTGATGTAATTCTATATTAATTTAAAAGTTAACACCCAAAAATTAAAAAATAATTTCACAGGTAGAAAAGACCAAAATTGGTTCTCAGATGAATTGTGTTTTATTTTAAGAATTGGAGCATAAGCTTCTGATGAACTAGTGTCTTGAGACGGCTGAGTCGGATTTGGTTTTATCTGTATTTTTTCACTGATTTAAAGTCCGTGTATTGTACTGAAATATAATCAAATTCCTCAGGAGATCTGTGCTCCTATCCTTTGAAAAGTGTTTTGTACTTTTGAAATGAAGTGCTATTAAAAAAAGGCATTTCTTTCTAGTATATGCAAGATAAGCTTGTTCGCAGTTTTATATGTGAACCTATGAAATTTAAAGGAGGAATTTTCAAGGCTAGTTGTAGGGTCTGTAATATTTAAAAAGCAAAGGGTCTTTTCCTTTTAGATAAGTATGCCACACCTGTAGTTTGTGTTGGGTTTATGTAGTGAAAAGCAACTGTTATTTTGGGAGGTGTAATAAATGTTCATTTGTTTACTGTTTTCTTAGCCTCAATTTCTGCACAGCTAAACTTTCAGGGTAAATTAGGTACATTGCTGTAGCTCAAAGCCAAGCAGTAAAACAATTGTATACGCTCTTTACCTGTGAAATTATGTGTAACATGCTTTGTGTTAACAAAACTTGAGAGCCACAAGAAGTAAGTTACTGCTCTTTTAAGCCTTTGCTTTCTGTGTGGTTCAGCCTCTGTGGATGACAGGCAGAACAGCTGGGTGTCTGTGCAAACTGGCTCAACAGGAGCAAGCTGCAGCTCACAGCGCTGCGCTACAGTTGCGGTAAGCTGTTCCAAGGCCATGGTTCAACAGCAGACTGAACCTGGCTTTAGGGCTCCTACTTCTAATCAAGAATGTTGCAGCTACATGATGGTAAGCACGGTGCAAACACATTCTGCTAACTCAACAGTTTTCTGGGAATTTTGACAAGTTAACGTTATTGTCAGGCTTTATGCCAGATTGACTATTATCTGTTCTACTATAGCAGCTGTGTAAGGAGTGTAGAGCATAAAGCTATCACAGAGGCTATATTGTCTGCACCATCTAATTTGAGGGGAAAAAATGCAGTTGTGTTCTCATGTCTAGTACAAATCAAATCTGTATTGCTGTGCACAGATCCAGTATTAATGGTTATGGAACTATAGTTTGAACACATTTTTTTGACTGTTGTCTCCTGGCTAAATGTAGGCAGGATAAACGTATATCTTTGCAGAAGACCTTCAGTGCAGTGATAACTTGCATACATACATGGTATAAAAGCATGGGGATAACATAACATTCTGTAAACTTGAGTGGGACAGAATGAGTAGTGTCTTGCATTCATTGTAATTCACCGCCTTTCATCCTGCACTCTTGTTGTGTTCATCATATCTATGCATTTTATGTACATAGCATATGCATGTAGTCACAAAAAAGATAAAGTTTGGTAGGTAAACGTCAGAATGAAAATGTGCTCATTCATCTCAATAGAACTTGGAAATTAATACTCTAAAAATGTTGGGTTCCCTATATTAGTCACGAAGTATTGGCAGGAAAGGCAACTTTGGTGCTGCAACAGATTAATTTTCATATCAACGCAGCATAACAATACTTGGATAATACTTTGGAAATCAGTGAAATAGAAAATGCTTACCTTTGGTTGTAATTTATTATGCTTGACCTAAAGGATAGTATGCTTTCCCTTCTGTTTACATTCAATTTATTTGTGTTGCAGACAATATTACAGCTGTAATGCAGTGTTGTGTTTTCTGTCTGAAATGATACATAACTGTTTAACACGTTGGGCTGAGTCTTTTTTAAAATATCAGATTGAGTCAAACATGAACAGCCTAGTTTTTCTTACGTGGTAATGAGATTTACAGTGCAATGTAAGTTACTGAATGGTGAAGACTTCTATTTCTTTATTTGTACACAAAGCAGCTAATAGCTGTGACTGAACTGAAAGTATGTAAAGGGTGTAAAGAGGATTCCTCAAAGTAAACATTATGTGATGGTAAGCCCATGAATATAACATTCTTTGGAAATGTTCTATGGAAAGCTCTATTAAAATATAGGTGTATATATTTCTTGAGTACAACGTTCTAAGAAGTGGTGCCCAGTTCTTAGGGATGACAAAGAGCTTTATTTTCTCCATCTCTCCTTAGCAATTCTGAGACGACAGCTGCAATTTCAGCTTTAAGATCATCTCTTTTTTCCTGTCTTTTTTTTTTTTTTGGCAAGAAAAGGCCTCCAGGATGAGATCTGGTCTCTGTCATTCTTCCACCTCTTCTCCCCACTTCCTTCCTTCTGTAGCATAACCATGGTTTATCTGCAGTTTAATCTTTTTCTGTCCATGGTTTGCTTTATTCTAATTTGGAGGACAGGGATGTAAGAAGGGCAGCAAATGGGGAACTGAACTGTTAGGATGCCTCCTGAATGGCCTGTGGAAATTATAAGAGACTAACTACTGCAGGCTTCTAGCAGTCATTTCCACTATCGCAGTGCTCCTGCCTTGAATTTTCCTAGACTGAAAATAGGAACAACGCATTTAAACACTGTAAAATGATATGCAAGCATAAAATGCTCATGCATACACCCATGCATGCATAAATATATATTCCTCCCTTGTTTGGAAAACTATTGCTGTTATCTTTTACATGTTTTAGCATTGGTAAGCATGCAAATCATAAAATTACTGAATTTGTTTTTGTCACTCCATCTAAATTTACTTTTTTATAATAGTGAAATATCTAATTAACTGCTTTTTGCTTTACAAACTTTTACCAAAATCCATAGGGAGGCATTGTGCATAGCAGTGTATTGGCAGAAGAAAAGAGTTCATAATGTTTTTATGTGACAAGAACAACTGTTTTCGGTTGGTTAAAAGTTGGAAAGATATCAGTATCCATTCCATATATTTAGAATAGAAACCATTGTATTTTGACTAAAAGGCAAAAGTCTAGTACATGGATTTCTCATTTCCCTAGTGTTCTTTGTTTGCAAAGCCAGAATCTTCTTTAAAATTGCCACAGTTAAGGTTTCGTGACCAAGTGTGAGAGCTTCCAAAAGCTGTGATGTACAATTGATGATAACATGAAATAAGACTAAACAAAAAGAAAATGCAAGTTATGAGCAGCTGACTTTTTTAATTGATGAACTGTGAATTTTACAGGAACTTATTTTCAGAAACACTTTCTCTTGCTGTGTAAAATTAGACATCATCTTATTAGGTGTCTGTAGCATGCTCTTTGGTTAAAAGACCTATGGTAGATATCAGTGTTACATATTTCCAATTTGTGCTAGAGGTCATAAATATATAGTGAGGCTATACTTTTAGTGGTGGGGTTTTTTACATATAAAAGAAAATACTACCTACTAAAGCTATATGCATAGAACTCCATGATGACTTTTTTCATTGCAGTGCCTCCCTTCCAAAGCCAGAGGAGAAAAAACATAGTTTGACAGATACTATGAAACATTTATGGTAAATTGGGAAGTAACTCTACCCTTTAGTAAGTAATCTTGAGTACTTTTCAAAGTGGATAATAGTCTTATTTAGACACAAGGGAAAATATACTGTGAAACAAGAGGAAAAAGGATTCAACTGAACCAAAGGTAATACATTCATAAATATTTGTATTTAAGGAACAATTTCTCAATCTAAAGCAGTGCAGTGGTAGACAAAAATATATGGAAAAATCCTGGACATGGGCTTTTGAAAAAAAAATACTAAAAAGGATAATTTGACCATTTCTTTGTAATATTACAGCAAGTAAACATACATGAATGCCTTGTGTTTACACTAATGAAAGGAAAAAAAGGATTGGGGAGAAATAAAATATTTGACAAAGCAGTATGTATCAATGACTGTTGCTTCCTGATTATAACAGTACTTATTGTGAACTTTGAGGCCCAATGGTATTCAATGTAATGAAGCTATTTAATTTGTGGTTTTCAGCATCAATAACAGTGGGAAAAATCTTAAGACTTTTTTGATATTGAAAGCATGACTACATTCATCTACCAGCAACCTTTATAGTCTAACCACATCACTCCTGTTTCAAAAAAGTTCTAATATGACCAAATATGCACCTTCTAAAGTTTAGAAATGGAGCATCCCTAATGTTTTATGTAATCTTTGTGTGGAATTTTAAGCACAGGATATCACTTGCAATGTGCCTTCTCTCTAATGAGCTTTACACTAATAGAGGCTATATTAATAGGAACACTACTATTTGGAATCACGTTCCTCCCAAATTCTGCATAAATAGCTACAGGGAACAGATACAGTATTTCTATCAAGTGCTTTCTTGTATTGTGTGCTAGAAGTTTTATTGTTCATGTTGAAAAACAGAAGTTGTAAGTATTTGAATTCCAGCGTGGTCAAACTACCCTTTATTCTTACCTCTTACTCCTTTACTACTAATGCTATTTGGACAGATTGTGCTTTTAAATTAAAAAAAAAAGCCATTTTGTTTGACTACTGAACATGCTATGACATTTCCATACTATGAAGGTATTTTTGTGGTGCTCTGCCTTCTACTGTCTGTGTATTATGCCAAATGGTTTCTGTCTTGGAGCCTGAAGATGCTACACTGCAATGTTTTCCTACATTGAAGCTCAGACCCTGTAATCGGATTTTACACATATAGATCCTTGGGTCTCTTGAGAGGTGCACTGCATGTAGTGTTGCTCAATTTGTCTATATTGGTCAGTGTGTGTTATCAAGGCCCTTAGTTGTGAAGTGGCTTGTAATCCTTTATATTGGAAGATGCTTGATTTATTTTTTTAAAAACTATAATATATTCTTTGTTGTGAAGATACAAGGTGATGTAAACGCTGTCTAGAAGCCCAGCATCAAATAATTTCAAAAGTATGAGGATTATGAGCTGGACCATGCTGAAAATGCAAAATTTGAAGAACATTAGTAGCTGAAGCCTGAGTAGAAGAGAGTAATTTCTCTGTCATAACTACTATTATGAAATTTGTAGTACATGAAGGTATCTAATACTAGTGGTAGAATCTGTAAGTGACTCAACCCATCACTTTCCCAATTTTTTTCCAGATATGCCATTCAATGGCTTCTTTAAATATATATGCATGTATTTTTTTAATGCAACTCTCTCACTATAGTCTAAACTGGAGGTTTTTCTTTACTAAATGCCAGCTTTCATGTAGGAATACTTCAAGCTGACAAAAAGTGCTAGTGTTTCCAAAGTACTGTTTTGCCCTCAGAAAAATGTCTTCAGGTTTGGTTTTCTGTCATTGTGTGTATTAAACCCGATGTTGGTATGAGTCAGATTAGTGCAAAATGTGTTAGGAGATACAGACAAATAAACCATATCTGTACAATTCAAAATGTTTTTAACAAGTATACAGGTAGGGCAGCTTTCACTTCAGTTGTATTTGTTTTTCCTGAAACGATTGTGTTTTGGATGTAGCTTTGTTAGAAATAGTACTGCTTTATATTCAGAATATTCAGAAATGCCAGCAAAATTGCTTTTTGTAATCCTCTACAACACTGATGCTTGTACTAAAACACCCTGTCTGTTTGTTTACTGGAGATTTATCAGGCCAGCTACAGATGCTAGTTCTACAAGATCTTCCCTAGAGTAGAGTTTTAATTAAAACAACTCTTTTTACCCCAGCTGTCAGTGCAACCCATATAAAAGGCAGAAAGCTTGTTTTTAGAGAAGAGTTTGAATGTTTAGTTTCTCCTAAAGTCTATAACCACAAAATAAAATGAAGCATTGAATTTTCTACCTCTCCAAATTCTTTTCTCCCTTACCAGTTTGCGGTAACTTTGTCTGTTTGCAGAAGTCATTTTAGCACTTTCTAAAGCTTGCTTTCTTCGTAAACAGGAGTTCACAATGCACATTCATTCCATTCAACTGGAAAATATTTTGCAGGAAAACTCTGAAGATTATTTTAATCTAATCCCTACTTTACAGACAGCAGGAGTTTTATAGCACCTTCTACAACATTTTTTCTTACCCCTTGTCACCTATCATATGAAGTAAATCTCAGATTCACATTTTCATTGAGTCAAACCTTTTTTCAAGCTGGAAGGTAGTTGAATATCAACTTAAAAATGCAGCACAAAAAGTGGAAGGTTGTTTGAAAAACAATGCCAACTTAAATTCTCATTTGTCTGCACACTCACGATTGCTTCATGAAAAGATCTGGGTTGAAATGAGTCTTCCAAATGAGGAAAAAATTGACTTCATAAAACATGGACAGCATTCTTGAGAGACAAGAGTACGTGCTTGGCCTCTGGGAAACTGGAAGTTTCATCACATGCTCAACATATGTTTCTGCTGAATTTTGCACATGATCTAACCAAATCTAGGTAGTCCAAATTCCATTCTGATCTTCTACCCCTCCTAATAATGCTAGCCTTCTGCTTTCTCAGCCCCAGCGGTAGCTAAGCACAGCAGGTGAACTCATCCTCAAAAATATTTACTGCAAAAATTGATTACTATAATGCTACTGAACACCTGTATTCTCTGCCATCTTTCAACTGCTTTTACAGGGTTTGGCTTCACTTCTAAAAACATATATGAGACAATATCTAGTTATTTTGCTATTATTTTATGGCCACTTCAGAAGTTAAGAACTTTAAATAGTCTCTCCATCATAGCTTTTTACTCTTTGACCATAGAGTACGGGCCTACCTAATGACTTTTTTTCTTTCCTGGTGGTCAAGTTGGTTTAAAAAGATCCTCCTCCCAAATGTTTCATCCTGTTCTAGCTCAACCTCGTATACCTATCTTGCTGTTTTAGCAATGGATCTGTAGTTCCTTTCGAACTACTGTTCCATGGCAGCCTATGTGACTGATGTCTGCCTTCAGTCTTCTTACCAGAGATGAATGGGAGTTGTGTGTGTCATCTATAAATGCTTTTCTACCCGTGTGCTTAGCCTTAGTTGCTTTAGGGCACTGAGTTGGCAGATACATTAGAAAACCCATGCTAAGCAGGTTTTTAAATTATTTCTTTTATTACTTCTATCTGTAATAGCTGTGCTGAAATAGCCTGTCCTTAGGAGCCAACAAGTCTTAATGCAAATGAGGAAGAGAGGAAAGGACAGTAGGACAGAACTGCAGCAGTCATCAGTTAGACTGGCTTAGATTGCTATAGAACCACACCTTGTGTGTGGAGCCATGTTTTAAAATTGACTAGTAATCTGGTTCAAAATAGTGTTTTGGGATTTTTTGTGTGGGTTGGTTTGTGGTTTGCTTTTCCTAATTTAAGCACATCTTGAGCTGGATAACAAAAACTCACGTATAGCTGTAGTGGCTGAGAGAACAAACTGTAGTGTTGAAGATTGGTTTATGCTAGTTGGAAGCCAAGATATTGTGGAAAAACTGGCTCACTCTTCCTTTTGAAAAGGAAGCTGAAGAAGTTTGAATGACAGACTCGGTGCTTCTCAATGAAGTGAGGCTTTGCGTGGTACCTATTACTTTGAAAACATGCTCAATGTTTGACCCCTACAAATGTTCCCCCAAGTCTCACAGAGTTCAAATCCTTGCCCTAGAAGACTGCTTTAACAACTAGATTTGTCCTTTGCTGGTAAGGGATATTCTAAGCATTCAGAAGCCAGGCTGTTTTACAAAAAGATAAAAATATTCATAGTGCTAGAAAGAGTATGATTTTTGTCAGCTAAGCGTGAAGGTACTTCTTTATGCAGGAGGAGACTGTTTTCAGTCCTTGCTTTCAGCACATGCACTTCATCCAATAATTCAGACAAGAAATGTGTTTGCAATTGCTGTGTTTGCATCAGGTACGTGATAAATCCTGAAAACACAGCTGAAGCAAGAATCCAGAGCTCCTAAGCATATACAGCACTTATTTTCCTAAATAACTTGTACCTAATAGAACTTGAGATCCTGTAGATGCTTGGTCACCTAAGAATGTAAACAGCTATGTTCTTTGACATTTCCTAGAGAGTACTGCATTAAGACTGCTCAGGAGGTGCCTGTGTGCTCTGCTAGTTCTTCCTGCAACTGAAAAGTTTGAGACTTCTTCAAAATTAGAAAATTAATTTTTCATGCAGTGTCACTGGCTATATGTTTTATGATGTGTAGGAAGAACAGTATTTTATTCAAGTTTATATTTCTATCATTTTGGTTTCTGAGTAGCCATACTAAGTCATTTCTTCGATGCTTAGATAATTTGAATAAAATATGATTTTTTTTTTTAAATTTGAAAAGAGTACATTTGAGAGATTTTCTGCACTTGCAGAAAAAGATCAGAGTTTGCATGTAATGCTTTCAAAACCAGGAACCGAAATTCAATTGCAAGAAAAATCCTGAATGATTTTTTTTATCAAGCTTTTCAGGGTTTTTTTGCATCAGCAAATATCAATAATTCTTTTTTCTTTTTCCAAAGCAAGATTCATACACTGGGGGCTTGGGAAGGGGGGAGGGCGGTCCTTTCCCCTGCCCACTCTAGAAAGTTTGGTGTAATTCCTAGAGTGAGAATGTGGTAGAAGTAATGCACTTTCTAAAGCACTGCCCAATGTGTATTATTTCTGGGTTTGAATACCAAAGATAGTTTAGTTGCTTATTAACAATGCTTTAAACTGCCTGATGAGTTCTCATTATGAAGAAATGCTCTAAAATTATTTTTCGTAACAAAAAATGCAGTAATTGTCTACTACAGACTATTAAGGAATCATTAGATAATGTTTTAAACTAGGCATTATCTAAGGGGAAGCTACTTTGTTATTCTTTATATAAGCTTTTTTAACACAAATTCTTAAAAAGATAACTAAAGTGCTGTCTTTCTGTGCACTAGACTACAGGCAGTGCAGGAGTGTCTCTGAGCAGAGACACTGCAAACACTAAGGTATAAGAGTTGATGTGATTGTCCTCCTTCAGTTCTGGGTCTGCTCTTCTCTAGAGCAACTTGGGGAGAAAAAAAATAGTCATTTCAGTCAGGTTTGGGACAGGAATTCTTGGAAGAAGAACCAGGAATATATGGAATTATCTTCAGTGTGTTTTGGTTCTTCAGGGACCAATTTTGCCTTCAACGTCCATTTTGGCATGATTAAAATACTGTATTATTGAAGAATACTCTCCCTTTGTGTTACATGCAGAAACACATGCTGCAGTAAGCCCAGATCCTTTCCACATCTCTCAAGCTCCTTAGACTTCTCTTTTTCACAGTATCTTCAGGGTCCTACCCCTGCACTTGCTAAACTCCTGACAGTGTGTTTAGCTAATTCCCTGACATCTTCACAACCAGATGGATGAGGGAAAATGTATTCTTAAGTTGCTTTGGGACCCCGCGTAGGCTAACCAGCAACCTAAGCACCAGAGGTAACCCTCAAGCTGTTCCTCAATAGGGACTGCCTGTTCAGCTGGTGATGTGGGAAATTCAATATCATAAATATTCAGTATTTATTAAAAATGGGCAAAAGGTTCAAAACAGTTGTTGAGGAATTAAAAAAAAAAAAAAAAAAAAATTGCAGAAGCCTCACTTCCATAGGTTAAAAATCCCAGGTCTAAATTAGTATAAAATAAGGCCCATATTTTCCAACTCTGATACAGCTAGTTCCTCTTTATTTTAATGGCATTCTTAATCTTATATTTTTATATCTATATTTATCTTTCACTATTGGAATCACCAATTAATATCATATGTGTGTTTGCGACAAGATTTCACTTAAGAGGAAGGACCGTGAAAACCTTTAATAGACTGGAATCTCCAGCCCACTCTAATAGGTATCCCATGTTGGGGCTATTTCAGAGTCTCACCAGAACTTGTTGTATCAAATGCAGTTTGTTGTGTAAAGGTCTGTAGACTAATTCAGACATTTTGGGGAAAAAAGGCAAAATAATTTTTGGAGTTGTCAAACGAAGAGCTGAGTACATACTGGATTAGGTGAGTAAAGTAATTTTCAAAGCGCTGTGTTCCTAAGGATTGGTCCTTTCTAGATGTATACATTGCTACTAATGATATCTAATTTTTTTCTAAATCCTGGCTATAAAAAGCTTCCAACTGTTGGAGAAATTGGACAAATCAACCTGAAAGGCACTGATTTTTTTAGTTTGCACTAATTTTTTAGTTTAGTTCTATTTCTTAACTACCTACTTATCTTTATGGAGCAAAGGACAGGCAGGGTAATTTGCATGATAAATATGGATAACAGCACTTTTAGAATACTCAGTACTAGTCTGTTATATGGATACAGTACTTATAATACATCATACTTAAAGGTTGCTAGAAATTTGTGCTTATTAAGATCTGGCTAAGGAATTTTCAGTCATTCAAGCAAAAAAACTTAGTTGTACCAAGAATGAGTTTACATCATGTTTTGGTAGATGTTAATGATAATATCTATACAAAGCTGTCCTAAAAAAAATTTGCTTTTGACTAAACTTTATTAGCACAGACCATGAAACAACTATATATTTAGATAACTGAAAGATTTTACATAGCAATGATCCTGTTTTCAGTAGTTGCTAATGGATAAGGAGACATACTGTGGGAAAGATTTCACTAATTCATAGTTATTTTTACACTTATGCCTATATTCACTTTAGATATTTTGTAATTGAAATGCAACATTCAAAGTAATTTGATTATACTTGGTAACGATATCTATGAAAGTAAGTTCTGGCTTAGTGGAGGGAACAGAAGATTTGGATATAAATTCCTTTTAAGTAGGACAAAAGTCCTCATTTCAAGATCAATGTACTGAGACAGTCATGATACAGCAAAATACAAAAACCTGAATGTTATGTAAATGAGTTGGTAAAAACTCAGAATATAAAAGTTCTCCTAATAATTTCATTACTAAGCTGACTGGTTTATATTTCTTTTTCACACCTTCTCAACAGTACAGTTGATCTGAATATATGAGGATTTCTTCATATGTTTGATCTATGTCCTTATTTTTGCTTTATGGGCAAATTTTGTTGGTTTTTTGTTGTTGTTTGTTTTGGGATGGGGTTTTTTGTTCTTGGTTTTGTTTGTGTTTTTCTTTTTTGTTATGAGACAGTTTTATATATTTTTGATATAATAGTATTTTTTTATGTAACACAGATTTTCCTAATGGAATTTTTCTTGGTTTCTGCATATCATAGCATCATTTACCTTGATCAGCTATGCTACTTTGTCATAAGAAAATACAATTAACATCTTCATTGTTTAGAGCATCTGATAATAACCATTTATGGAGACATAAACTGAGACTTCTAAATACGGGGATCTAGGGCTATGTCTACGGGTGTGTCTACATCAGCATTTCCACTCAGGTGAGGCATGTGTTTGTGAATCTCCTCACTTAAGGGATATCAGTTCCTATCTCGGAGCAGTCTTGGAGGGCACAGCTGGGTTCCTCACAAATGCAACTGAGCCAGAAGGTGCCTTCCAGGAGAAGAGGAAACACGCTCCAGCCTCTGCTGGGCATTCACACGCAGCACCAGGCTCAACTGGCCTGGGGTAAACCCTCCTGAAATGCATGTAGTGTGGGCAGGGTTTCTTCAGCACCAGCTGCAAATGCATTCATCTGGTGACATGCTAGGTATAGCGAGAGGAGGCATTTTCTCTCCCTCAGTTACAGAGGTCTCCTAGGAAGGCTACCTTCTTAGTTAAAATTAGTGGTTTTGTATATTATCTCTTAAAGTACTTGTAGTTAGAGAAACATGATTTTTCTTGAGGAATCTCGATTGAAACATATGTATGTCCTTGAAATGTGTTGCAGTATCTTACTGTACTGCTGTCAGTAAACACTGGTAGAAAGCTGGGGAACAGAAAAATTACTAATTTCCTTTAGCAGGTGCTCCTTTGTGGCTTATCTTCAGGCTGGGTGTAGAGCAGGATTGGTGGGGAAGCAGATGGTAGTCTTGGCCAGGAACACAGTTCTTCATGGGATTCATCAGTAGTTGGATCAGCTGGTACAAATATGTTCTATGAGTTTGGTTGCTGTTTCATTGGCTGCTTAATGCAAAATTCAGGAAGAAGTCCTTATGCAAGGGAATGGATCACAGGTAAACTTTTTTCTTTCTTACCTAGCAAATATTGGCTTTCCTTCACTGTAATGCAACTTTGATGGGAGAATTGTGATCAATGGTGACTGCCTTTCCTAAAATTAGCCTCAGGTGTAGTTAGGATTACAGACAGGGACTCAAATATCAGCAGTAGTAGGGAACTGAACCAGAAGTGCTGTATGAAAAGTGATTGTCATAGCTGATAACTATTAAAAGAGGGTAACATCAATTTATTGGGCATGGTTTTAAAACAAACTGATAGCAGCTGAATTCTGAAGGAAGGTTAGAGAGTTCAGCTTCTGTTAAAATTGTGTGGCTTACCTGTCATCCAAGTCTTGGAAGACTGTATAGATTCAAATGAACAAGGGGCTGGGTCACCTCAGTCAGTTTTGTCTGCATATTCAGGCCCACTCAAAGTACTTGGACACTCCAAGAGGGGTTGATTTAATGTCTGTCACTGAAATTGTTCAGGAAATGGTTCACGGGGTCACTGGAAATTGGTATCAGCTCTAAGTTGGAGTGCATTCATGGAGAGGATGGAGCGCTGGCAGCTACCAGATTGCTGTCAGGCTCCAGTGGAACTGCAACCTAAGTCTAAGTTTTAGGTGCCAAAGTCTGGTCTGGGTTTGTCTATCTCTCTGAGGTGGTGGGTTGCAGGGGGGGGGAAAAACCCAAACAAAACAAACCCAACCCCAAAGTTCTCCCACTACTAACCCTCCCCCAAGAAAACAAAACTTCTCAATTCACATGTTTTCCCTCAAATTGGGATTGAAGCAGTTCATAATCCCACTAAGGTGCAACTCCACCAATGACCCCCCAGAGTGGCATGCTCTCCTTCCCTCACAAGACATGTGGGTCTCAAACACACCTCTTCTTTTGGGATTGAGCATGATGCTCACATCTCCATGATGCGTTGTTAGAGATGTGAGTGCTTTTTGTGTGTGTGTCCCTGCTTGTTGCACAGTGTGGTGTCGCTCCAGCTGCTGGAGGCTGTCCTAGTGCCTGGTGGGGAAGGTGCACTTAGGTGGAGGTGGCAAGGTCAGTGATTTCTGGTTTTGACAGGATTCAAACCAGGCTTGTTTGTTCCCTACTCAATTATTTTCTTCTTTGTCCGAACTATTACAAATATTTATTATTACTTTACACTTTTTTTTTTGAGATGACTCTTTAAAACCTCTTGGTAGTCTCCTGGTTAATGTTTAATCTGACCAAGGGTTGTAATTTTCCTTGCATTATCATTTCTGGGCAAATGGGCTCATAGGTGGTTCTGGATGTTCCTTTCACGTGCTCTTTACACTCACATGCCTGCCATATCAGCTGTTGTTATCCAGACCATGTGGATACCTCCACAGTGGAAATCTAAATGATATTGTTCTTCCATGTGTTATGCTTAGGAGAAAGATGACTTGGAGATTTTTAATTACCCAAATACCAGGGAACACACTGAACTGTAAGGACAGCAGCAAGAGTAGGTGAAAAATGGGGCAGAACAAGACCTCTGTCTTTCAGCAGTGGAGAGGGTTTAGATCTTTTTTTTAACCATACTGTGTTGTGAAGCCCAAATCATCTTTGTTTCACAATTTTACATACTGCTATCTACATTTACAGATTTATTTTTTTGCAACTTATCTAATTAAGTCTAGCCATTTTCCTTCCTTAGATGTATTTGGTCATTTTGAAACTTTCTTTTATACAAAGTTATGTAATATGAAAGATAGCTGCAAGGATTCTTCTCACCTTCCAAGGGGCCTTTGAATATACTCCTTCCTTTCAGTTTTCTAGTAGGCTCTCAAACAGTTAATCTTTTTTTATATAGAAGTTCCTGCATTCTTTTGTCACACACACACACAAAAAAGAGAAAACTATGCATAATATTTATTTTATTAAAATGGAAGCATGCTATGAGACTTAATGTTGCTTCAACAGTAAGCTTCTAAGGGTCTGGGCATTTTTTTGGGGGGAGGTAGAGGAGGAGACAACAAGGATCTGGCTGCATAGAAAGAAATGACTGAGTTATGTTAGAAGTTAATTTAACTCTCCAGTGGACCTTATTATTTAGTGTTTATAACTTGTCAGAGTATTCCGAAGACTGAAATCTTCAAGGTCTCAGCTGACAACTACCTCATATCTATAAATCTTCATGGATGCATCTGGTTTTACATTGCTATCTCTCTGTCAGGAGGTGGAAGGGAATGAACCCCATATACGCAGGTTTTCTCATAGAAAGCCATTGGAATGTATAACAAGGTGCCCAGAGATGTTAATGTTATAGAGATGATGCTTCTGTTTGTTGCTTAAGGCTCTGAAGTAATATTCACTAGAAATGTTGGTCCATGGAAGGAGGAGAGAAGATGCCAGAGTTCTCTATACACTATTATTGGTCCTTAAGCTGTCATCTCACATCTGAGCTGAAATAATTGGTTGAGAGGCTTTATCTTTCTGTGTTAATATGAGTTGGAAAACACTTTCAAAAATGTACAACTACCCCATAAAAAAAGGGACAAGAGTTCCTCTCCCTTCCTTCCCTCTGCCAGCTTCATTTGGGGCTGTACTCTTACCACTTCCCTTTTGGGCCACCTTCAGAAAATTAGCAAAATAACTCACTAGTACTGCATACAACTGCTTGTAGTTTGGGGAGGTTTTTGAGCTATTCTACTGAGTGAAATCAGCTCATGGAAGAGATCCAGTTAGTGCTAGAAAAGGCACAAGGAATGGAACAAGGTTAGTTATGGCAAAGGAGGAAGAAAGGAATAGCAGAGTAGGAGTGGGAGGAGCAGGGGAGAGGGACAAGACCACCTTCTTTTGGCAATTTCAAATTGCATGTTTGATATGTATTTACTAGCTTTCAGGGACCTCAAATCTGCTCAAGGAAAGTTCCAGTGGAACATCACAAGGCAGACTTGTGTGGCCTGAAGAAGAAATGAGAAGAGGTAATTGGGGTGCTACTCTTTCAGTATCATTGGGCTGTCGTCAGTAAAGCCATATTCTTGCTTTCCTCATCAAAAAGAGTTTAATAGGTTTGCCTTAAAATTCTTCAGTGGTATCACTTAGTTTAAAAAAAAAAAAATAGTCAAAACTTCAAGGAGCAGATACTATGCAAGTTATCTAGAGTTAATCAAAAGCAACCCCTCCAAAGAGTCAAATGCAACTTGAAGTCTGTATTTGAAAATGACAGAAAGTGCCTGCTTCCTGTTGCTTTATACAGGCAGAGCACTATAGTTCTCTTAGCTAGTTCTTTAAGGAAAAATTTATTTTGGAGCAGTGATTTAACTCACCCTGAGTATTGTGGTAAACTGTCTCTAAGGATATGGTCGCTATTCTCTTTAAGACTACTAATGCTGCCACCTTCAAGGTTTGTGTGTCCCTTGCACAAATGAAATGTGATGTTGCAACGCAAATACATCACGCTATTCCATCAGCACTGCAGAGACGACAAAAGCAAGGATAGTCTGTGTTTGGTGAAAGGAGGATTGAATGTACTCTTTTTTTAAGATTAAGATAGAAGGTTAAAAGTAAGTAGACTTAAAAAGGAGTTCAGTTTCATATCCTGCATATATTGGTCTTCATCCTCTCTCTCAATTCACCAAATATTTGGAACACAGGAAAACTAAGAACAATTTTATGTAGTGTTTATGACTGAGTAGCAGAAAGCTTAGTACAGCTGAAGTGTTTGGAGAAATGATCAACCCTTACACATCTGTATGTGGAACTTGAGGTTTTTTTCAGGCACTTCAAAGGAAGATGGATTTTATTTAAATTATTTTTTCTTTCAGTTTTGTGTGGAGTTCAAGCAAATCTCTCTAACTGTAAAGCAAGTAGGCACCCCACAGTCCCTTTAAAAGATTGTTTAATCACTATATTTAAATAATAAGCCATTGCTCTCCTCCCCACAGGTAAATATTTCTGGAAATGAGCTGGAGTGTTCTTTATTTTGTTCAGAAATGTGTGAAGGCTGATAGTAGCATACAAAACTTCAAGGTGAAAGATTAAAGTTTGGCAAAGTTTATATGCACCTGCAGACAGGAGGAAAAAAGGTAAAACCCAAATTTGCCCGCTTCTGAAGGGGGTGATGCATGATAAATGAAATGGTATCAGAATCTTCCAAGAGTTACATGTATACACATAAATGTAATTCATAATAAACAAGAAAATAACAATCAGAGGGCTGAATTTAAAAAGTATATCCAAATTGCATCTAGTGAAATCTATTTAGTTAGGTATTTAGTTGTATCTTTCAGTAGGTGGTATTATAAATTGTAACTTCTTCACTAAGTAAAAAATGCTTATTTGAATGTATTTGAATAAGTAAACCTAGATTTCACAACAAAAATATTTAAGCAAAAAATACTAATAAATTATAAGTCTGGTGATTGCTAATGTGGCTTCAGAGTTTTCTAATTCCTATTTTTGATCTGATGTGCCTATTCATATTAGTTCTTATTTATCTACTGCTATCTAACTTTAATCTGTTTCTTTTTTTTGATGTAATTTCACAAGAAGTTCACAAAAACATCAGTTTTGCAAAGGAATTGGAGGACATAGATTATTATTTTGTGAGATGGTGACATTGTTTTATATAAATCATAGCTGATATGCACAACCCTTGATTGTTTAACTGATTAGAGTGGTGATTTTTTGTTTTTATTCCTTCTGTTCTGTGACACAAGTAACAATAATAACCAAAAAAAACCCACCAAAAAACCCCCAAACAAACCATGAAAGCATCTACCCAGCCTTCTCCAGCCATTTCAAGTGACTCTTTACATTTACAGTTCCTGATATGTTTCATTTTGGTGCCAACACTCCCGTTATACCTCAGGGATTCGGTCTAGTATTTTAAAATGCTTTGAGTTTTTCCACTTCTGTGTAATTTCTGGTCATTCATTGAAGACAAGTGGAGTCATATTGCCCCCAGCAGGGAAAGCGCAGAACGTAATTCCATTCCTCTATATGAAGCCCAAACCACAGTGCTGGTTTCAAAGAATGTGTGTTAGCAGAGTAATTTTTCAGAAATATAAACAACCTATCTGAATTTAACATATTTTAGTAAGCAAATTTACTTTTTCCTTATCTTTTTGAAACTTACAGCTTATTTTGGTATGCACAGAGTAGTTTTGGTAGTTCACACAGAAAAAAATAACTTATTTTGCTTTCTAAAATCTGTTTTCAAGACTGGCTGAATATATTTTTCAGGTTCTTTCTAAGACCTACTTTGATAATCCTTCCTTAAGTATATACAAACTTCCTTTTTGTCATAGTGGCTAGAGTTATTTCAACAGAATTAAAATAATATGTAATATAAATAAATTATACAATGTGGTTTATTAAAAACTTTTCATTTAGAAGGAGGCAAGAATCTCCTCATAGGATATCGTTTAGTAAAGGACTGCAGAGTTAACTATTGTTTTAGTTAACTTAATTTTATTAATGCTGAATATACTCAGTTTTGTGTGTAAAAAAAA
>WAAD01025837.1:0-19371 GCA_013389945.1 Fregata magnificens | reverse complement strand
CAAAAGAGGACCCACGAAACTACAGGCCCATTAGTCTTAATCCAATCCCCGGAAAAGGAATGGAACAAGTCCTCCTAGAAACTATTACAAACCAAATGAAGCGGGTGGTTGGGAAAAGCCAGCATGGATTTATCAAAGGGCAAATCATGCCAGAGTAATCTGATCACCATCTACAACAAAACAACATTTTCTGTTGAGATGGGGAGAACAGTGGATGTTGTTTACCTGGACTTCAACAAAGCATTCAACACCATTTCCCACAGCCTTCTCCTGGACAAACTGGCAAGATACAGATTGGATGGGCGGTCTGTGAGATGGGTAGGAAATTGGCTAACAGGCCACACTCAGAGGGTGGTGATCAATGGTTTTTACTCAGACTGGCAGCCTGTCACNCACTGTTCAACATCTTCATAAATGATCTGGATGATGGCATTAAAAGCATCCTCACCAACTTTGCTGATTGATACTGGGCCTCACACTGTTCAACATCTTCATAAATGATCTGGATGATGGCATTAAAAGCATCCTCACCAACTTTGCTGATTGATACTGGGCCTCACACTGTTCAACATCTTCATAAATGATCTGGATGATGGGATTAAAAGCATCCTCACCAACTTTGCTGAAAACACTAAACTGAGTGATGAGGTGGACATGTTTGAAGGGAGAGCCATCTTACAGAGAGACCTGGACAGGATGGAAGAGTGGGCTAGCAAGAACTGTATGAAGTTTAATGAAGACAAGTCCCTGCACCTGGGATGGAATAACCAAAGAGCCCAGTACAGGCTAGTATCCTTGTGGCTGGGGAGCAGACTTGCTGAAAAGAACCTGGGGGTCCTGGTAGACAACAAGCTGAACATAAGGCAGCCATGTGCTGCTGCAGCAACAAAGGCAAATTAGATACTGGGCTGCATCTGCAGGGGCATTACTAGCAGAGATACAGATGTGATCATCCCACTCTTCTCCGTGCCTGTCAGGCTGCACCTGGAGTACTGTGTCCAGTTCTGGTCCCCACAATTAAAGAGAGACGCAGACAGACTGGAGACGGTCCACAGGAGGGCCATGAAGATGGTCAAAGGGTTGGAGTGCCTGCCCTATGAGGAAAGACTGAATGTCTTTTCTTCTTGGAGGAAAGAAGGCTCGGGGGGACTTAATAACAGTGTTCCAGTATGTAAAGGGCAGATACAAAGAGGATGGACGCTCTCTCTTCACAACGAGCACATGAAAAAGACAAGGGGCAACAGGTACAAGTTGCATCAGGAGAGGTTTCATCTTGATATAAGAAAGAAATTTTTTGCAGTGAGAACAATCAATCACTGGAACAATCTCCCCAAGGATGTAGTAGAGTCCCCATCACCGGACGTTTTCAAGATGCAATTGGACAGGATGCTAGATAATCTCATATAGGCTCTCTTTCCCATGAAAAGTTGGATCAGATGATCTTTTGAGGCCCCTTCCAACCTGGGCTGTTTTATGTTTCTTTTTCTTATCTACTCTAAGGTAGGTCCACAGTAAGACAGATGAGAACTAACTTCTGAGAGATTTACAAATACTTAGGATTTAGGGAATAAATTGATCTAAATGATATCTCTGGAAGACTCCAGAAAAGACTGCATAAAGGCAACTGCTTTTCAACTGAAAACAGATCAGTGAAATAAATCTGAGACATTGGACATGCAGATTTGTTGTGTGGAATTAATTTATCAGAAATATTTACAGTATGGATACATGCATCTGAATCAATCGCTCTAGGATGCCTTTGTAGTCAATGAAAAACAAGGAAAAAAAGCATTACAAGGGCAGAATTCATCTGCATATTTTAGATTTCTATTTTAAGATGAGATTCTAAAAATGCCTATTTCTCTTCCATGATGATGAAGATTGCTTAAAGTGGCAAGCTTAGACAAGAAGCCTACACTGTAGAAAATTAATTTTGGCCAGGTGACTCATCATTGAGTCTTTTATTGGTTGTGCCCAATATACATCTTTCTCATGAGTACTAAATGCAGTGAGAGGAATAGTGGCCTTTCAGATTTCATCTTAGCATAAACAGAGAAATTATTGTAGATTTTTTCCCTGACCTCTGTCCTTTTTTAAAGATTTATCATTGTGCTGTTCAATTTGGAATGCTGTATATAAATATTTGAATTGCCACTTGCCATGCCTTGGGTTTCATTAAGTGTGGTTTCCAAGTGTTTAATTTCATGGCATATCCATCCCAAAGAGGTGTTGTCCTTCCACTGTCCTACTAGGCCATCCCAAGTAAGTGCTAAGCTGCCAACACAAGGCTCTAGAGTATCTGAAAGCTAGCACAGTATTTCTGCAGAATCTGCATATCCTAATTTTAGAGGTATTAGTACAGGCAACCAGGAGAGAAAAAGTATTGTCCAGTGGCTAGGCGGAATCAGGAAAGATCTGTCGGAAGTCACAGAAAAGCAGGGAATAGTTGAGTCCTATATGCCCTGAGAGAGTTTTCAAAAAATACCCCTGCAGTCTGGGCAACCTGTTACATGCATGTAAAAAACCTTAAAATAAGCTAGAAGACTGGTGAGTATCTGCAGTGACATATATAAATGACACAATAAAATAAAAGCAATAAATACTTAGTTACGTTATCTNAAGCTGCAAATGTATTGCAAGGTAGGCATAATCTTTACAATGAAGTCAGTGACCAAACAGCCACACAAACAAGTGAAGAGTTATGCCATTGATGATCACTTATTCGGTTTGAAAGAAAAAAAGCCTACAGAATCTTTAAGCTATAAATTTAGTACAGACTGAAATGAACTAAATTAAAATTCATTATTTAAAATTTGGCTATATATTCAGTGTAGTCTGCTATCAGTGAAAATCATTATTACAAAACATTAACAAAGATTAAGATCTGGCCAACTAGCTTAAAATTAGAATATAATTTGTGATATAATATCTCATTCTCCACAGAGGAACAACCATAAAATTTTGATGCTCTTCAACAGGAGTTGTGCGTAAAAATACAAGTTGATATATGAAGATATCAATATTTGATATTGACAGACTTTTTTTTCTGCTTATTGAAGGATTATTTAAATTGAAATAGTCTTCAATAGTGATAAATATGGTGAATAGTTTCTGTTAATATCCTCCTTTGTCAGTTTCTAGAAGTTTCATATCTGCCACAGACATAAATTCTTCCATATTTCAAAGCCATGTTTTGATTTAAATTGAAGCTGTGAAAGAAAACAGCAAAAGTATGAACTCCCATATTCTTTAGCAATATATACTTGTGTGTTTGTATGTGTGTACATACACATAATTATATATACATATTTGCATACATTATGTGCATACACACATATATAAGCATTTACTCACAGTTAGCCAAACAACCTTATTAGTATGCTGCCAATTCTGAAAGACTTTCCTGGTTTGTTATTTCAAGAAGTTGTCTATCAGAATCCTATAAATCTACATAGATTAATGCTTACAACTGAGCAATGTTTAATGGAGATTATTTCATGCAAAGAATGCTTATTTCTAAAGTTTCTTTTACTCAGAAAGGAGGGTAATGGTCCACCATTAACATGGTTGGATTCATGCTTGGAGCTGTTGTCAAGCACTGCTCTTCACAGTAGGGCATTTATTGAAACAAGTAATGCAACATATTTGTCTAAAATGTGTCCCACCTGGAAAAAGAACTGTATCATTAACCCTTACAATGTTACTCACTGTTTTCTCACAACTATGTTGTGATGAACTGAAATGAATCACTGTTCAAGGCAATATTTCAATTAAACATTTCGTATTCAGCTAGGTACATTTTTGGGGGTGTGTGCATCCACGCTTGAATGTGTGTGAAAAAATGTGCAAAATCAGACTGAGATTAACACTGCACCATTAATTTAAATAAGGCCTAGATATAAGCAGAATATACATAGCAGTAAATTTGCTTAATGCTACATTCAGCATTATATTTGTTTCTGTGTTTTAGTAAATTCACTGAAATTACAGAAAACCGAACAACTAGAAGGCCTGTCACAATAAAGTGTAAGCTGAAAGATTTCAGTCAGTTACAACTAATCTATTACTGTTCTACAAATATTTCTGTGAGGTAGACAGCACTGTAAGTTAAACTAATTTACCTAGTTTTTTGCAATATATTTATAAGAAGCTATTAAATAGAATATGACGTAAGAAGACATTCATCTCAAGTGCTTAGAAGATATAAAACCAAGGACTATGAAAGGATGTAAATGAATGTGAAAGGATGTAAATGAAAAAAACCCCACAAAACAAACAAGCAAAAAAAACCCCAAAACACCCAAAACTCTCAGTTCATTTTCGTTGCAGTGAAATCCCAAAACCTAGGAGCACCACAAGTTTCCCTAATTGGTCTGATTCTATGTCTTACATTTTTAAGAGATCTAGAGAATAAATTGGACAGATAAATGCCATAATTTGAAGGTGACAAAATTACATAGTTAGTGAAATCCAGGACTCTAATAGTATTTTGAACAGATGACAAATAGGTTTTGATCGGTCATCCTCAATCAAAGAAATAATCTGTTCTCACTTGAATATTTACAACCATTTTAAAGGACTTCAAAAGAGTTTATTTTTTAAATTTTTTTAGATCAACTTGAAGATTTGCAATCACTTTCAAAAATTATGATTTTATAATAATGGTAGTCATACATGTTTGAACTAGCTGTGAATTTTCTTTTGGATTTTTTTTTTTCCCTGAGAAAAATTTCCCCTTTCAAAAAAAAAGGAGGTATCTAGGGAGCAAATTAATTTTACTTCAAAACTTCTGTTTTCAGAATTACAGCTCCTTAAAGGAAAACTTCTCCAGTTCAGGCTGAACTAGAACTATATTAAAATGCAGAGTTATAATAAAAGCTAATAGAGATGTGTAATCAACTTGTTATGGAATATATTAAAAGCAACAGGGAAAGCCAATATAAGATGTACTGTTTTGCTGGATCCATTATTACGATCATCTCATTTTCAGTCTAATAGTTTTGAAAAGCAGTTGAAGTCAGAGACCTATCAGACTCAGTTATCTGTTGATATACAGTGATTGCCAAAAACAGTAATGAAACACCCACAGAAACACCACAGATTCCTTAAGTGCTGCAAAAATAAGCGTTGAAGGGTATGGGCTCTATGCTAAAACATTCAATATGAAAAGAAAACAAGAATACATAGTTTGGTATTCTTACTTCACGAATTCACACTCACCAGACTGTAATATCATTTTTAGATTTTGTATCATTATACTATAATATTATACCTTATTATAATTATATAATTATATTATTATGTAATATAGTTATAATGCAATACTATAAAATCATTATTATAATAAAAAGCTCATAGGCTTGTCACTTAAGACTGAATTAAAAGAAAAGAACTTACCATTTAGAAGCTAGGCAAGATCCACTCCATAAAATAAACCGCAATTCTTCATTATATAGCTTAGCTCTATGTCCAGAGTATAGGCAAAGTTAGGCACTCCAGAATGGCATCACACCAAATGCTAAACAAAGATCTGGCTAAAGCAAACCAGCAGGAAAATGTTGAGGGTGGATGAAAATATTTCGCTCAGGCTTACTTACATGTGGAATAAACAGTCTCAAACCTTCTATGATGCAGTAGTTTGTGTGGGACAGTTTCACCCCATCAATGTGCGTTCAGCCTAGCTGATCAAATTACTCGAGAGATTGGATGAGATTTAAAATCCTCAACAGGCTTAATTTTCAGTTGATAGTTGAATTTCCCAATGCTTCCAAATGAAATGTCACTGTACTTATGTAGACATAAAAAAATTAAGGTATTTTAAAGTCACACAATTCATTGTCTTGGAATTTAGGTGATGATACTTTATTTATATAAGAAATACATATTTATATATCAGGAAAAATAAAAAAATTAACTGCTTCATTCCTTTCTAATTTGATCAGAGGAATGAAGCAGTCAAATGATGCTATGCAGTGAGGATATCATTAGACATATTTAATATATAAAAAAGAAAGGCACAGCAATATATTTTATAAATTTAAGCTTATGTAAAAAATCTTCCCAGGAATCCCAAGCTTTGTGTAATTTCACCAAGATGAATTGGTACAGTATCTTAAATGGCACTCTTGGCGTTTTGATGATGCAACCAACAATATTCTTCAAGCTATAGGAAAGAAGGTGATTCTTTCTGTTAAAAATTAAATCAGCTTCATGCAATTCTTACAGTATCAAAAAATGTGTTGACTTCTAATGATCAAATCACCAAAGGCCTTGTATTGTTGTTAGATCCCTTTTAAATGATTAAACATGCATAAGTACTTCCTAATTAAAGATGTCTGGTCAGTTACTGAGGTTAGTGGGAGTCAGTCTAGATCCAGATTACATGGAACAAAATAGTGCTTAAATTTAACTCAGCTAGAGAAGGAGTGCTCAGTGCTAAGGATAGCAAATATTCACTGACTCTACTCCAAGAGAATGCATTTAACATATCTAACATATCTGTATAGTAGTATAATTATGAACATTCACTAACAATATTAGAAACAAGTGCCCAGAAGTTATGTAATTATCATTTAGTTTTTTCCAATATTCTAGGAGCACTGAAGGTGCTAAATGAAGATAAACTTTGGTCATTCTCACTTAGAATATTCTGTACCTGATTCTGAATTATCTTTTATTGCTACAGAGATTTGCATTCATTATAATTGCAGAATGCCCAAAGATTAAATTCTGAATCTCTTCCAGTGACATGTGCATTTGATAGCATTATGAGTTTGAGATTTAATGGTCTTTGTAAGCTTAAATTGTATTTAACTTTTATTAACTAAGGATTTTCTCAGTGTAATTGAATAACTGAAAACACTCAAAACTTACATTGAAAAATAAATCTTAGATTTTACAGCAAAAGAATATAATTTGAAATAAAGTTTAAGTAAAAACAGTGTTGACAGTTCATATTTACTTGTCCAATAATACATTTGTTTCATCTTCAGCTCAGTTTTTTCTGCAGAGACTTTTGTAGGAGATATCAGGCTTAACCCAGAGAGCTTTTATTCTTTATGCTATGGTTTTGTTTCCAGTCTACATGAACCAGCATTTTTAATATGGAATAGACTTCTAAATCATCATATGAATTAATGTGCTAGTAGTATCTTAATACAATTAAGTTTTTCAACTCTTTGGTTACCTGCTATGGTAAAAATACAAAATCAGATACTCTCAGGGAGTTAGAGAAGGTCTATTTCTAAGATTTTTTTTTTTTCAAAATAAAGCTGAACCAACATGTTAGTAAAGTTGAAGATCAGAACTGTTTGTAAGAAATAGTATTGGAATTTATACTGTAAAATTCACCAGAAAGTAGAGTAATTCTATACTATCAGAAACCATAGGTAAAGAGAAAATAACAATGGATGAATTTAAGACAATATTGGGAGAATATATATATAAAATAAATACACCTTTATATATGATTGAAAATTTAATAACAAAAAATTAAAAATAAAACAATGTTACATTTTCCTAACATTTGTGTGATGTATCTATGTGTAAAGGAATTATAAATGTACACACACACACAGAATAAGAATATTATTGGTAGTAGAAATACTTGTAGCAAGTGAAGAGTCATAGTGGATTCCATCTGTGTTCCAGGAAAAATATTCTAACCCTGGATTTAAGAAACCTCTGTAAGAAACTGGATGAGGTACTTCTTTGACCTGTCCTCCTCCATAGTCAGTGGAAATGCCAGAAGACATGCCAGAAGCTGCCCTAAAAATGGACTCACCTGACAGTGGTGACTCTCTCTGTTTTCAGTAGAAGGAGTTGAGCATGGTTAGAATCCTGTGAAAATCCTTCACTCAGGCTACTAAAACTTAATTTTATGTACTCTCTACCTGTGGTGGTTTGACCCTGGCTGGACGCCAGGTGCCACCAAGCCGCTCTATCACTCCCCTCCTTAACAGGACAGGGGGAGAAAATGAGGTGGAAAGAAACATCATGTGTCAAGGTGTAACCAGAATGATGGGGAACTAAACAATAATGAAATATAATATAGTGTAGGCTTGGGATAATTTGTGCAAATGTAATTATAGGAACATGTTATGCACCAGCAATGCTGCTCAAAAGTCCACCCAACCCTTCCCATCTTGATTTAAATATCGAGGACTTAATCAATATGTAAAATGTGATTGTACCACATAGTATCAAGATCAGAGGTAGTATGTTTTGTTCTTTAATGAGGAGCAGGTGGACAAGGAACAACTTGGTCATTTCATCTAGACGATAATATGGCATAGTGAAATGTAATCTTTCTGTCTTAGAACAAAGACTTTGGAGTGAATAATTGCCTGATTGTGTTAACCGTCTGTGAAGGACCATTTAGTGATGCCAAGTTTAAGTGAACTTAGAGCGGAGGTAATTCCGGCAGGGGGAGATCGCGACCACCGACTCAAGGACCACCCACTCAGACCCAAAAGATCAAGGAAGTAAAAGTCTCAGTAATCATAGTGGGGATGCGTAGTCATTTACATGGTAGGTGAAGAGTCTTTAACCAATCATTTAATAGAAGGATAATGAATATGTATTGGCTATGTATCCGTGCATGTATAAAAGATTGTTTCTTAGACTGATGGATGGAACACGATCTTGGGAGGAGCTATCCCCCGTGTTCCCGGCGCCGTGAATAAAGAATGCCTGCCTTTTAACACTACATTGGTGTTAAGAGGTTTATTCCCGATTTCGGTGACACAGGCAAAGGCAGTTTAATAACACAAAGACCACGTGCGGAAACAAAAGGGAAAGGACAACACGGACCCCACTCCCCACCTCTCACCACAGCGACGCCCAGCCCCCGCCCGGGAAGCAGGGCCCAGCACGTGCCGCGGCTGCTCCCGAGGGCNAGAGAGAGAGCGGCAGCCCCGGGGCTGGGCAGGCACCGCCCGGCCACAGCCAAACACTGGTGCCGCCTCCAGCCCCCAGCACAAAGCACAGCGGGCTGGCGTGGGGAAACCAGCTCCCCCTCAGCCAGGCCCAGTACACTACCACTTGATCTTTATTACTATTAACATTATATAGAAACCTGGTCATTCATGAATAGTATTAGCCTCTGTCTCGCGGTGCTTATTATCTACAACCACATGGTGTATAAGATAGGAAGGACATTAAATTACCAGCTTTGTACCAAAGCAGCATCTGAAATAGAGTTTACATTTATCAGATAATGGACAAATTTTGCAGCTTGTGAAAAGGCTGAAATTATTTGCTATTGTCATTAGCTCTAATACAACATCCTTTTAAAACAAAGACTATGTCTTCACAGACATCTATTTGCCATTCAGTGCAATGTGTTCTTACCAATATCATAGGTGGAAGATAATTCCAGACTCTGGAAATAAATATGATGAAATATTTATTTATTTTCTATGGTACACGCAGCTGTTAATGAACAAAGGAAAGCTATATACAATTTGCAAATCAGAGACATTTCCAATTTTCTTTCTTTTTGGTTTTCTAATCTGTAGCTTTTAATTTGCAGAACTTGGAACGAAGTGGATTCACACTAACATTTTGCAGCATGTGTGAGTATCAATGTTTAGAAAGTGTAAAAAATAGTTTACTGTTATCAGATTCCTTGAAAGTATGAAAAGAAAGAAATACTTCATTTAAAAAATGATACTTGATTCGTTCCACTCTTTATAGTAATTTCTGTTGGTTTGGGGCAACTTGTAGGGTGAGCGTCAGAAGTTTTCCAGCAAGTTTTGAGATTTTGAAGTATGTTTTTACTCTGGACTGCAAAACAAAACCATTGAAACTTTTGCAAAATAGACTTGTGCTGAAATAATTTATTCTAATTTAAAATGGGCAGGTTTCAGATTCTTCGCTATTTCTACTTTGCTTTATAATTCACTGATCAGAAAGTCCATGCTGAATCTCAGAAAGCTTCATACTGAAAACAACTTCAAAATCAACATGTGTGTGCTTGTTCCAGCTTTGCCAGAGCAGAAATGTTTCAGCAGGAAAAAGCTTAGCAGAAAAGGCTTTGGACCACTCTGCTTTCTCCATATCATGGTAATTAACTTCAAATTATATGGCTATCAAAGGTTTATAGGCTTTGAACCTGTGCCTATTGGCCCATCATGAAAAAAGTAATTGATATCATAAGCCACAAAGCTGACTAATGATGCATTGGTCTTCCATAGAGTTGCCTTTTTTGTGCTTGGTACATGGATATCTGTGATACATGAAACACTCCCAAAACCAGAATGACAGCCTGAGAATGCGTGGTTTGTTTCCAGAAAATTCCTGATCAATCTTCCTGGTTTTCTGAGAACAAATTACAGATATAGTGGTTGAAATTGCCTCAAGACAGTGTGACCACCAGGAGACACAAATACAATGCTGAAGTTCTGCTTTTGCTCAGCACTGTAGAATTTTGTGTCTTAACTGGGGGAAAAAAAGTGCCAGTGATATTGCCATAATTGAATAGATATTAATAAAAAGTTGTTGAAAAAACTTGAATGTACACAGAAGTAGGTATGTAACAGACCATTATTTTTTGAGCGAACTATTCATGAACGTTAGGACAATAATGTATTTGTGACTATTCAGTTAGTGTAAATCAGCTGGATGCACAACTATATTGTGCTAACAAAACATTAAGCTATGCTATCAAGAGGCCACATCTTAAAGGCTACTGAAAAAAACCCCAAAACCCACAACTGAAAAAAACCACCAAAAACCAAACCTACACCCAACCTGAAAAAAATGGAACCTCCTCTTGGAAAACCTTGCTATTCTAATAGCAAGGACCACATCCTTCTTACACCTTAGCTCTGGGCAAATTAGTGGCTGGCTGATAGGTATATATTACTGATACTGAAAAAAGATAGTCAATGCTTCTGACAATTGCTTGTAAGTCTATCTGTACTTTGGGCTATTTGTAAAACTTTTATTGTCTCTAAGCCAGATCAAAATGAAGTTGTTTATGTATGTCAATTTAAAAAAAACTTTCTTGTGGGTCAAAGTCAAGTATCTTGAATTAAGAAACACTGCCCGCAGTAACACGTGACTGGATAAGAATCTAGTGTTGAAGTAAACTTCCACTTCCTGAAGTCAAATAAGAAGGATTTACCGTAATTAAACTGAGTCAGAAACAGACAGAATTGTAGAGAGCCAAGCTGACTGGAGAGAGGGCGTTTCCAGAGACAGAGGGAGAACCTGGGGTTTCTGGCTGCCAGTGATGTTCACACATTTTTTCCCAATAACAACTTAAATGCAAAATTTATAAGCAAACCTAAAATGGACCTGTAACCTAAGACCCTCTTCCTTCTCAGTGTAAGCTCCTTCATTCTTTACCCACTAGGGTCTTGCCTTCATTTCTCCTTAATGAAACATAGAATCATAATATCATAGAACAGCCCAGGTTGGAAGGGACCTCAAAAAGATCATTTGGTCCAAATTTTCGTGGGAAAGAGAGCCTATATGAGATTATCTATCACCCTGTCTGATTGTATCTTGAAAACCTCCAGTGATGGGGACTTTACTACATCCTTGGGGAGGTTGTTCCAATGATTGATTGTTCTCATGGTAAAAAAATTCTTTCTTATATCAAGATGAAATCTCTCCTGGTGCAACTTGTACCTGTTACCTCTTGTCTTCTCCATGTGGCTCCTTGTGAAGAGAGAACTTCTGCCCTTTAATTACTGTGACCCAGCTTTATTAAGAAAGTAAAATATTTCAACTTCAGAACTCCCTATAGATGGTAATTGCTTAAAAATGGAAAAATGGAGATTTAAATCCCTAAGAAAGAGCAGGGCATATAATCTAGGCTCCCCATTCTCAGCCTAAATGTTCAATAGGCAATTATGAACAAGGTGGTTCTATTAGCTGACTTCAGAAAAACTGCCCATGGTCTTTTAACATCTCTCCTCATGTAAGTATTCAGTGCTTTGAATGTTATGTGGGTGAGGTCCTGATTCAGAGGGCCAAAATTATTGAGGGACAGAAGTTTGAAACATTTCTACTTGGAATTTCTGTTGCCTGGCTGTAACCAGCTGCTTTCTCAAAAAGCTGTACTGGCATTCACATTCCTCATAGAGGTGGACTCTTTATACAGCCATCTTCCTAAAACAGAAAAAAAAAATGGACATGCCAACATGAGGGGAGAAGCTCTATTCATAACTCCCCTGAGACATCTGTCTCATTCCAATAAATATAAAGGTAGCCCATGAAGCTATGCTGGCCATATTAAAACAATTTTCTGGGGCTAGGTGCTTAATATCTAAGCCAAGTTGCTTGGGAGAAATTAATTTTATCTCATTTTAGACCAATTCAATGTGGCATAATTCATCTGAGAAAATGTGGATTTTAGACTAAGTTATGTTGCATTGATTATTTGAATGGGTACCTAGACAGCTTGAGCAACTTGGTCTTAAACTAAACCTTTTCTATTGAAATTATCTTGTTCTCCCCTATTAAAGTTTTGAGTCACAGTTTACCTGCAGTCATATCGCTAGGTTTCACTACATGCATATCCTTGTCCTCTATTTATTTTCACAAACGCTCCCTCCTTTAAATATCTTTATAGGTAATGTAAGGTCAAGGGGGATCATATAGCATGATGGCAGTGTATTTGATGAATTGTCTTTCAATCATTCATCACACTGCTACAATTCTAATTTGTGCATGTGCGCGCGCGCGCGCACACACACACGTATACTTGTGCTCTTTGTGTATTCCTGTGCTGTATTTAGCAATAACACAAATACTGAAACATGTCCTAAAAGAAGAGGACAGGTCAAAAGTTATATTTGGAAATAACCAGCTGAATGGAAAAGAAAGAAAATTTATTGTATTACATGAGTGTTTCTCTGCTTTTCTCTTTCTGGTTTTATAAATTGCCTCTGTGAGTTGTTTCAGCAGTGCAAACTGCTGGCAAGTTGTTCGTCATATTACCTAACCTAGAAATTAAAGCGCTTTATAACACCAGAAAAACCCCAACAGGAGCCACCTTACAAATGTTTTGTAAAGCCTGAGCAATTTTTATTACCATAAATGCCACAGTGGAGTCACTAAGAAACCCTGGTGATGAACACAGCATAAAATAAAAACTATCTATTTTTACAGCTTGTTTCTAGGAATTGGAATACAACTGTATTGTAAATTCCCTTAGGTTAAGAATAAATTAATTTAACAATTTTAGTGAAGTTCATTGGTATTTTCTTGCAATATGTTTTTTAATGAAAAACAAAGCTTCGGCAAAAATAAAAATAATAATTATGATTATCATTAAAAAAATCATTTTGTGTACAAATGAAAGACCAAAAGAGATACTCAGATGTTAACTTCATGAGGAAATATGAGAACTAAATATAAAATAGACTGAATTGCTTGAAAGTGTCTGAAAGTAATATTTAACTATTTAAGTATTTCCAAACAGTTACCTATTGGAGTTTCAGATACCACTGAAAATTTCAGCATTTGAAAATAGCACCTCAGCTTTACAAATGCTAAAATATCAGAATTTTTCCAACCGGAAAAAGGGAATTCAGTTTTTAATGGACTCTGATGGCACAATATGGAAGTGCCTAATAATGTATGTACTAACTTCAGAAATATGCAGTATGATCTGATTTACTGAAGCTGTTGTCCATCATGAAGGTAGTCAAGTAGTATCACTGTATTTGCCAGTCTGCAACAATGCTGTAATTCATTTAAAGGTAAATGCTTCTACTGTGTATGTTTGTCAAGAAATTCCTCAATCCACAAAAAGCACTTGCTTTAGCATTATCAATAGTTTACAAATTTATGTTAAATTCAACATATGTAAAATTAGGATTAGATTTTGTCATTAAAAATGATCACTTTAAGATTTCCCTATTTATGATAAAGAAACTTTTGGGCTTCATACAAAATAAGCATTGTTGATATTGCTTTATTGATTATTTAGAGTACAGTGAAGTTCTACTTGTTCTTGAGCAGAAAGCCACACTTTGAATAAAACCAGAGACTATCCAGGCATCTGAAGCTCCTTTCCATTCTGCTGTGTGGGTTAGACAGACGTCTTTTTTTGACTCATCACCATTGTATTCCTGGATACATAGGGAGGCAAGCTTTATCTGGAGGGCAGGGGTGTATCTCTTTAGTCTGGTGACTGGAACAAGAAATAAAAACTGTGGTTTATACCCTTTCACAGGAAAGGATAAAAAACTTTTGCTTTTGCGAAGGTGCTGTAATAAGTAAGACACCATGTATACTGTGCAAAATCTCTGTCATCTTTGGATGAGACTGGAGATCTCAGTCCCACATTGGGACTGTAGCAGAATTTACAGGAGACACAGATGAGCATCCTCCCCCAGAAAAGTGTCTTGAGACTCTCATGACCACACAGGGAACCTCATGGTCAATGAGGGAAGGTTGAGGTGCTCTGGTGGGAGGAGCTCAGTGGCGCAGGTAATTTCAATTGCCAAATGGGACACATTGATATTTAGGAGGACTGCCTACCTATAGAAACTGTGAAAGCATAGACCTCTCATGCATTATTCATCAATCTTTCTTTTTTTTTTAAACAGCAGCACTTGTGTTCACCTTTCACATCTCTGCACACAAATTACATATTCTAAGCTCATGTAAGTCATCACAATTCTCCACATATTGATGGAACTATGTTGATTAAGCCTGGAGTTTTGGGCCATGAAATAACAACTATGTTAACAAAGCCTGTCCAGGATATAGTAAATGAATAAAAAGAACAGAGATATATTTTGGAATTTAACACTGTCTGTAAAGCACAAATGAAGGATTACTCTCAGCTTGGGTTCCCACTTCAGTTTAAGCCTGTCCTGGAATCTTGCTTGTACTGTGAAGGTTACCAACAAAACCATTATGAGCAATAGCAACAAAGGAAAATACATCTCTGGAATTTATTGTTTTCCAGTTATATAGTCTACACTATGAAGCCAGAAGCTTGTCTGTTTCCATCAAATAACTCTGTGAGGAGTATATGCCCATTTAATTTCTTTGTTCACAACTTACATGAAGCTCAAGTGTATTGTGTTTGAAAGAACTGCTTAGAAGGATGTTTGCCATATCCAATCTGCAGAAAACTAAATTTGCTGGAAATGTTTAGGAGGAAGAGATTGCCTCTTCCTTTGAGCAACTGTACCTGTTCAGCAGGGAGAAGTTCATGGAATGTCAGGACTGAGATGTAGCAAGCAGGAAGCTGGCTGTGTGCAGACACTCTTGGAGATGCCTACAGAACCATACATCTGCCTTTGGTAAGGAGCTGTTCTGAAGTCAAGCCTCAAAAGCAACCAGCAGGAATGGTGTGGGCTGTGCTGTAATCCAGGAAAGCACTGAACTTGCTGAACAAAAAACAATACTACAACCACAAACTGAAGGACCCAGTGTGCATCAACTTACTGGGAAGGAAAGACATTAGTTTTGATGTCTTTCGGTTTAGGCTGTCTCACCCAGATCTGAGTTTTTCTTGGTCAGTTCATAAATCTGTAAGGCATTCCATAAGAAAGTAAATCATATATACGTATTTCTATCAGGTTCCTCAGGCTTCTCCATCTTCAAACTTCCAGGGAAGCATGGGAGGACAGATGCTTTCGGTTCTCTGGATATCTCTGAATAGCTTGTAGCTCAACTTCCCTGAACTCTCCACAGATCTGCCCTTTCCACTAGCAGTGCAGGAAGCCTGAGCTCTTCATGAGGTACGTGGCGTTAGGTCCCCGTGTGCTTTGGCTCACACAGATTCTCTTCATAACAGTTCCTCTCTGTCACTCCTTTCTCTTCACACTTTTCCCCCGCGCCAGCGTGGGTCCTCTCCATGTGCTGCAGTCCTTCAGGTTCAGATTGCTCCAGCGTAGGTCCTCCATGGGCCACAGTTCCTGCCAGGAACCTCCTCCAGCATGGGCTCTCCATGGGCTGCAGTGTGGATATCTGCTTTGTTGTGGTCCTCTCCATGGCCTGCAGGGAAATACCTGCTCCACCATGGGTCCTCCACAGGCTGCAGGGGTACCTCTGCCCTGGCACACCTCCTCCCCCTCCTTCTCTCACCTTGGTGTTCACAGGGCTGTTTCTCACAGGTTTTTTTTCCTCTTTCCTCACATTGTCATGCACCATTTTGCTCTTTCTTAAATATGTTTTCCCAGAGATGCCATCATCTTGGCTGAGGGGCTCAGCTGTGCCCTGATGTGGGTTGGTTGGAGCCGGCTGGAACTGACGTTGTCCAGCATGGGGCAGCCTATGGCCTGTCCTCATAGAGGCCATCTCTATGGCTCACCACTGCCAACACCTCACCACCTATACGCAGTACAACTTGTCCTCCCCCATTTAATCCTTTTTATTTGCCTCAAGGGTGTGATTTGAATCTTAGTTAAATTATAAAATTTTGTTTGTTTGTTTCTTTTTTATTGTTTTCTTCTTATTCTCTGTGTGAATTTACTATTTCACTTCATTTTTTCTTTTACATGCACTGGTATTTTACAGTTACAATGGTCTCAATAACTCAAGCACTGTGAGATTGCTGGCAAGAAACACACACTCTGTGGGGGGAGGAGGACAAACAGGCCCTTATTCAAAAGTTGCAAACATCACTTTAAGTATACAATTTATTAGGGTTTAACTTAATTATGTTAAACCAGTTAAATAATTTGGGAAAAGGTTAGTTGGCAAATAGGGAGCAGAAAGGGATGTCAGCAACAGGAAAGGTAATGAATCCATTAGCCTTCACAGAGAGAGGGAAAGGCAGATGAATATCACCTGTGGAAAACTGGGTAGCTACCTGTGGCAAGATATGGAGAAAATTATCTGTAATAAAATTAGTATTAGTATAATTAGCTAGCTGGTGGCTGTGTAAGTGTACCTGGAAGCTTGAGGTCTCCAGGTAATTAGATTTAGAAGGATGACATCTTTCAAAAGAATTATCATTTTATAAAACTACACAGTGACTGTGACCTGCTGAAAGAAAATAGTGTCCAACCACTGCAACTGCAAGGCTGAGGCTGAAACCCAAACAGACGTTTTACAGGCTAGCTATGCTGACATCTCCACCCAACAGACCTCCCAAAGACTGAAATAGCTGACCAGAGTTCAGGCTGCTTGGAGCCGCAGCACCTGGAATTCCCTCTGGCACCTGAAGGCAGTGGTGGATGTCATAGCTGCAAGCGTGCTCAGCTAGAAGAACTCTTCAAAGGGGTAGCTATGTGATCAGAAGGTAGATATGTGGTTTTGCATGCTGTCTCAGGCTGAGCCCCTTAAGGCTGTGCAAGGGGAAGGTAAGCCTGAATTCAACCTCGAGCTGGCTGACACAAGTAACTCACAAGATGAAGGAGACTGGACCCTTGTCCTTCCTCGAGGCAGAAGGAAGAACCTTCCCCTTTCCTCTGAAGTGTCTCTACGTAACAGGTATGATGTTCTGGGAGTGAAGAATGAAGAGCATGTGAGTAATGGACTAGATCCAGCAGCAGCTGACCATGCAAAGTTGACCCAGCTGCTCACTCACATTAGAACCAGTGCCACCAGAAAAGTGCATGAAGTATTAGTAACTGGAGATCCCTTACTGAGAGGCACCAAAGCACTCATTTGCTGTTCAGACAATTTCTCTAGAGAAATTTGCTGCCTACCAGGAGTTCACATTCGCAACATCACTGAGAGGCTGCTGAGCTTGGTGAACCCTACAGATTATCATCCACTCCTACTATTCCACGTAGGGTCCAACAATACTGCAATGAGACAACTTAGTGTCAGAGATATTGATTAATATTTTCACTTTGAGCTCATAAAGTCAAATTCAGGCATACTTTAGATTATTTACCCATTCAGAAACACTGGTGCTGATAATAATACATATCATTGGAATATTACAGGCTGTCCAGATACATATGAAGGTACATTGTTTATCTAGGAGACCTTTTCTATTTTAGTACATTAACAATTATATGTGCTTTGGATTATTGTGTTTTTTAATGTATACAAAACATGTAGAAATAAGTTATTACAAGTGTAAGTCTGGATATCAAAGAATTCCTTATGGAGAAACACTTGAAAACACTTGAATAAATTAGTAATAATTTTATATTCATTTTAATGAGATGTGGCGGCATATGCTATTTTGAAGTTTTATAGTTAGTGGTTGAGCTCCCACTTCCTCATTTATTGTATATACCCAAATATTCCTTCCTTTATTTAACATTATTTTATTGGTTTTTACTTAATGTAATTTAAAAAGCATTATGCTTTTGATATTGTCTTCTATGAAAGTGAATGAATAAATAAGCAATGCCAACAAAAGTTTAGTGATATCTATACTGCATCTGTTTGGAATACATGTTTCTTTTATGATGGACCAGACTAATGTATCACCACAGTGACAGCTGTTATCACAGTTATTCTGATGATGTATTAGTGTAGTATATCATCATAGTGCTGTCACTGTGATAATGTATTAGTGTGCTACATCATCAGATTGATGGTGAAAACAAGCTGTACCCGAGACAGAGAACATTGAGAAGTTTAGTTGTAGAATTCTTCCAGGTTCTGCCTGTATATAGAATAGAATAGAATAGACTACTTCAGTTGAAAGGGATGTACAACTATCATCTAGTCCAACTACCTAACCAATCCAGGGCTGACCAAGTTAAAGCATGTTATTAGGGGCATTGTCCACATGCCTCTTAAACACTGACAGGCTTGGGGCACCGACCACCCCTCTAGGAAGCCTATTCCAGTCTTTGAACATATACATTTAAACATATGCATTTGTATATGTTTACAGAGAGAAAGCTTTTATAATAGTTTAATGTTTCCATGCTCTATCTGCTTTCTATTCTTACTCTTCTGTTTTATTCTCTCTTTTCTTTCCACTCACTTAATTTATCCCTCCAGGTTACCTTTCCTTTCTCACCTTTCAGCTCCTATTGCTTCCACATACAACCCTTTTTGTCTTTATCCTGATATTTGATAACACAGATCTAGGCTATATTCTTCCTTGTTATTCACTTTCCACATGTCTTCTCCTGTTCTGCTTTTCTACCATTACTTACACCACTATTTCTATATTTATTACTCTGTCTCTTATCCTTCTGTCATTCTAGGCATTCCCTGCAGCACCTATTCTACCTTTCTGAAAATGGTGACCTCTGGCTTCTATATTTATATTTCATTTGGATTCTGTAATTGCCATAACATCTGTATTTTAGTGCTCTTTCCTCCATATCTCCTATATATTTTCAATGTGAGGTGAGGCAGGGTGAGGCGAGGCAGTGCGGGAAGGCAAGGCAAGGCACCTAGAGGTGCTTGCAGGTGGTCACTATCTGAAATAGGATATGAGCTCGTGTACTGGGTCTGGCTGAGGGGGAGCTGGTTTCC
>WAAD01025836.1:26979-44231 GCA_013389945.1 Fregata magnificens | reverse complement strand
TATTCTTTCTTCTCTCACCTCCTTTCACTGTGGCTTTGCTATAAGCTGCTAGGAACTTATTTCATGTATTCCATATTTCAGCTGCATTTCATGCACAAGTGAGAGGACGAGGATAATGCTATGTGAAGCACTCAGAAAATTATTTTCCTCTTACTCGCCTTGCTAAGCCTGTTTCAGTATTTCAACTCCTTGGTCTAAAAGTGGGGAGAAATGGAGAAAGAAGATGGAGCATAATTTAAAAAACAGTTGGCTTGAATCTGAAAACACTTATGAATGAGTTTCACTTGACTCATAAAAGTAGTCATATTGATTTGAAAAAGCCACTGTTTGCTGGAACATGTTAGTGTAGTGCATTTCCAGGACATGTAAGAATCTTCTTCTCATAATGCACACAGTTACAATGATGTTGGTGCTGGTAGCTCTCGAGTACTCCTTGCTCACACAAGTAGTCTCAAAAGCCGGGGGGGCAGGTAGGAAGAGAAACTCCTCATCCATGTAAGGATCCTGCTTTATATAAATACTATACTATTAAACAGGCAGTATCAATACTCTCAAGGAAAAAAAGGGAAAAAAAAGAATCACTGCGTGAATCAGAGTAGTAAACTTGTGAATTACCTTCCTGTGGATGAAGGTCTAGATGCTTTTTGGTGGAGTCTGACAGCCCTGAAAGTCAATAACACAATAAGACCAAAAAAAAAAAGAAATCCAGTTCCTACGAACCTTCCAGAATGCAGCTATCTTCGTCTTTGTATAAATAATTAGTGAAGCAGTCTTTCTGTTTATATCCAGCCTAGCTAGATAGAGCTGTTTGTGTGGGGAAGGAACTGCTGTGTTCTTGATGCAAGCCAAGCACATCCTATAAATTCTAGAGTCCAAGAAAAAATTTATCTTGGCAACAGGTCTGCTCGAGAAATCAGCATGTGGGACATGGGATGCTGTGGTCCATGTAAAAACCTCTGGTTAGCAAGATTTTACTCCTCAAGCATCTGTCTTTCTTACCACTCTTCCTTCTTCCCTCCTCCCCTTTCACAGCACTTATTGTACGTAGTCACATTTTCCTAGCCATGAATGCTGTGCAAGTTATACATCTTCTTAATACATACATTATTGAATGTGTTTGGTTTTGCTGTTAGGACAGATAAACATATTTTCAACATGGATTTGTTCATGAGCTGACAAACAGAGTCATGTGGGGTGTTTTTAATATCTTGTTGGCTTCACTATTGAGAACATTTGGCCCCAGGCAGCCTTCATTTACATACCATGCCCCACATCTTTTCTATTATTGTTAATTGAATATTCACATTTCAGTGTTTCTGATCCTGACCCCTATTTGTTTCACACATTCTTTTGTACTCAGTGGCATTAATTTTTCTGGCATTATTACTAATATTATCATGCAAATGATTATTTTGTTAAAGTCATCCCCTTCATTGACAGCAAAAATGACTTAAAATTGGTATTGTGTCTGTCTCCCCCCGTTTTGTACAGACAGGTAGATTAGTACAGAAAATAACCATGGCTAAGGAGGTGTACCAGTTTCCATTTTAAGCTCCTATATTTAAGTATTCAAATTTTTCTAACCTTTACTGTCAAGGCTTTACATTTCAGGCTAAGCTTTGTAGCCTTCACCTTTGCTCCAAGGTGTCTTTTTTAAGTGAAAGCAAGAAGTTAAGTACTTTTTTTAACCATAACAAAAGTTTCATCCAAAACAACTAGCAGAAGATAGTTGAAATATGGCATGCAGCAACTTTCCAAGAATCTTTCCTTCCACTACAACAGAGAAACCTAATTCGAGCTGTGCCTTGATCCAGATTTTGATGGCTGTATTCAGATCATATTGAGTGCACAGTCAGGGAAGACTGTGCTGAACACGTGCACGGGTGACACAGTTGCCGAATGGAAAATGAACAGAAATGGTAAGAGGTAAGGAAGCCTGCACCTGTCTTGATCACTCTCTGCAGTGTGTTTGAAGGATCAGAAGAGCTCCTTGTAAATCCAGCAAGGAGCAATCCCACTGGGATGCCTTTTGAAATGTTCTGCAGCTCAGTTCGCAGGTATCAAAATGACCATCCAAAATCAGGCAATGGATTGGATTCATACCGCCTGAAATGATGGTTTATTCAACCTTCACACCTTTGTGGGTAGCAATGTGACTTTTCAGGAGCCAAGGAGTTGCAGGAAGCATTCAATTCTGCATGGTTTCATTCTGACACTTTCTAGTCCTGCTCTAAACTGGACAACCAGTTGTAAACACATAGTACACCAGCATTACTTTACAAGCCAAGAGACTCTGAAGCCCCAAAGCAAAGTTTTTCTTCAAGTCTTCCACCATTTTTGCTTACACTTAGGGAAGGTATATTTAAAAACTGGAACTGAAGGTGCGTATGGGCTTAATGGCAGTGTGCTTAATAGTTGGTAACCAACAAAGCTTACACTGGTGTTGGTGCTTTGGAAAATAGTGGTCAGATAAAGTCACCAAAGATCATCTCATGTACAATATGACAGGTCATTTTTATTTGGGTCAAGCCCCAGTCTTTCTACTTGCAGTGCATGCCTGACTGCCATACCAGTGCACACTGACGCAACAGGGTTCGTGTAGGTGCATCCATCTATCTGTATGCCATATACTAGAGGAGTGAGATATCTGAAACATCTATAAAAAGAGAACATGCTGAAGTGCTGCAGAGATCAGTGAATGTGCCAGGCAGAGTCCAGTAAAAGTATATGAAAAGTACCCTGTAGAGAGTACTCATACATCTGAGCACAGATAATATTAAAACGGATAGCAGTGAAAGCAGACTGGCACTGCTAAGCTCTCTAAAATGTGCAGGTAGCTTTGTTCCACTGTCACAGAAATTGCACCTCTGTCTAATGGTCTCTTAAATTTTTTGGGTGGCTAATTTAGCTTCCATACCCATGATACCCAGAAGGGAGACCGTGCTGGAGACTGAGATGGAAAAAATAGGCTGTGGATTTCAGGCACAACTCAGTCTGTTTTGGAAGTCGGTGCGAGAGTGTCCACAGACTTCAAAGGGTGTTGGCTCAACACCCACGGTACTGCGAGAGCGGATCCCTGTGCAATACGAGAGCAATCAGAGCCGGCCTCTAAGTACAAATGTCTCCAAATCTAAAGCTAGAAATCTCATCTCCAGCACCAAAGTATAGGCGGTTTATGAGGTCACATCCACCTTTGTGTGAACTGAGCAGCCTTCATAGAAACTCATTATTTCTGAAAACAGGCACCTAACTCCTATGATAGCAATTTTGGAAACTTTAGTGTAAGACAGCAAAGACAAAGAAAAATAAGCATGCAAGAATTCAAGGGGAGGAATGGGTGTCCTGAAAGGATCACCTTTTCTGTAGGCATTGCCATTCTACTGGTATAGTCAACCTCAGATATAGTAAATACTCCTTGTTTTCTAACCCTTGTGTGATGTTTGTCTTCTTAAAGCCGTGGGAATACTCTAAGAATATCATACTTTTTTGGTGGAGAAGCACCACACATCATGAAGCTAAAAGTTAATATAATCTCAAAGACATCAGATTAAACGTTGCAGTGGAGCTTCATCATGTTCTTGTTTGGGTAGTTGAGTTAACTCTTATGGCCTTGATCCATGAAATGCCTTCCCAAGCCAAAAAAGCAGCCCACTGACATCAGTTAAGTATGTGTCTGACTATGCACAGATCACATTGCAAGACTGGAGCCCTGAAGTGGTCTTAAAAGAAGGCCAGATGATGGTCTTACGTGAGACCTCTTACTCAGCCCAGTTGAAATCAATGGACTGTTGGATGAAAAAATTTATTCACAAATGAGAATGAGGAATTTCCAGTCTGACCTTTCACGTTCCACATGGTTTGTGTATACGCTTATTGAAAATGCAATGTAATTTTATATTTTATAGTTTGAATCATATAGAATCAGCATAATTTATGCAGGATCCCACATGCCTGTTAAGTAGTCAGAATGCTTTTCATGAGGAGAAAGCGTATATAAAGACAGATCTGAGATATCTATATGTGTATGCGTGCAATGAGCAGACCAAATTTACTGAGAATAACTTACTGGAAAGAAACTCTCTAGCTGTGACATTTTACACCAGTTTTCAGAACACGAGGACAATTTTTATACGTATCAATAATTAAGAGGGTTTTTGAAATTCATTTCATTCCTTTTCCTGTTTTTCGGTAAACAAAAAATTGCAGTTTGGTGGGATGATGGGGAAGCATTACCCTGCGGTTTCTAAAAGGCCAAGCTCAGTGATGTAAAAAGATGCAGGAGCATGTAGACGAGTTACGTTTGAGAACTTGCAGCGAGCCGAGTGTGTGTCGGGAATGCCGAAGCAGGAACCAGCTTGGGTTGCAGCAGAGACGTTATGCTGTGTTTGTTTAGGTTGGTGCGTGAAAGGTGAGCTCTCTCAGCCCTTTCATCACTACGGCCATGATTAAAACATCACCTGCCTGGGACTAAGTGCAAGGTGTGCCTGCTCTGCAGGCAGCTGCCAGTCTTTCAGCTAGCTGGTTTGCAGGTTGAGAGAGGACACGTCCCTGTTTTCAGCACGTGGGTGAAAGATCGTGGTCTGGCAAATTAAACTGGAATGAAAACCCAGTCTTTTCTCTGTGTTTATATTATAGCTTCCTTCTTATCTCTGCATATACCACACAAGTGACACCTCCCAGATCTGGGATAGCCCTCATGTCGAAGTCTTCTCACTGCCATACAGAGTACGTGCTTGCGTGTTTTGTTCTTGTTTCTTGAGAAAGGATCTATTTATTGCCCATGCATTTGAAGTGTACCTGCATATATTCAGGCAAGAGCCAATGTACATTCATTGACGAAATGTAAATCCCACTCTACGTAATCTATGGAAAACATCTGCAGATTTTAATTAAACTCATGTATTGCAACCAGGGCTAGAGCCAAAATCTTTTAAAGACTAGTGAAAAAGCAGCAGACAGAGGTGTATGGCAGAGCTGCAGCCTAACAAATGAAAATGTCATAAGAGTCTATATACTAAGTACGTGCACGAGCAATTGCATTAGTACAGTCCAAACTGCACATGATGAAGAAAGTACTCAGGATTTTTGAAGAATAGCATTTTCGATCCTTTGCCAACGTGTTGCCTACAAATATCTCTGTTTATTTTATATACCTGCTACTTGGCAAGGGTGATCTGCACAAATTATCTTGGCAAGAAAGATACAAAAAAATAAAGGAAACAAGCTCAAGAAATAATACTGATCTCCAATTAATTTTTAAGATTTACACCAAACAAAATGGCAAATTAAGGAAGCAGAGCACAATGTTTTAGCTTCAGTGCTAGAATATGGATGCATGTAAAGTGTACATTATTATTACAGAGAGTCTTGTGATCCTTCTCTGTGTTTCTCTTTGCAGCCATAAGATGAGGGGGTGATCACCAGTGGGAAATGCAGTATCAGATTGGGCTGGAATCTGTCATACTTGGAAACCAGTGTGAATAGCGTGGTCTTACACCCGGAGTAAGAAAGGAACAGTAAAGTTCTAATGGGGTAAAATGATCCCCAGATAAGAATAAAGCAAGACCACTCAGTTCTTGGCATGTATTTAGGTCTATTTTGACACTTCACATGGCTTAAGTTTATACCTGTTCTTAAAATTTTGCTGTTGTGTTTTTGCTTGTTTGCTTTTTTTAAAAAAGCTAAATTAAAAAAAATAGCTGGATATTTGTGAATGGCTCAGGACTCTTTCTAAGTATTCAGCGACTTATTAGTGGTAATTTACAATAAACCCAGTCTTACAAAGCCATGGTCCTCAGGAACTCAGTCCTTTGTGATGTATGGCCTTTGTTGTAAGTTATTCTGATGGAGGAGGCACAGCCCTTTCCAGAATACATCACACACAAACAAGCCCTAGCACAATTTATTTTAGGTCAATACATTAAGTACCTTTTTACTGACACCAGATTTGAGCTAAGATAATATTTGTTAGTACAGGAGGAGGTCATGGTGGTTTAATCTAGAAAAATAATTATACTTGATTGAGGTACAGTTCTTTCAAAAGAGGTTAATGATATATTCCCTTTTTTTCCCCCTCCAAAGTGACAAATTATAAAGTCAATTAATCAAAGCAGAAGTTAGGGTCACCTTGACACATACTTTTCTGTCAGCCTTGTTGATGTCAACAGATGCTTAGAGTGACTGCAGACTACCAGGTGATCCACAGGGCAGGTCAGAGATGAGCATTTTACTCTAAATTCCCTGTATGGTGCTGACTATTGCAGTGATAGATGGGTCTTTGTGATCTTGCCATGCAGTAGATGTTCTAGCAGGGCTAACCTTTCTTGTAAGGAAACCATAGTTTTACCAACAATGGTTGAGCACTTACCTCTTTGTATGCCTTTTGTGGCCATATTGATTTGAGGCACTTGTGACCTTAGCTGCTTGAGACAAAGGACATGATGTCCAAATGAAGAAATTTGCACATTTTACTTGGAAAGTTTCCCCCAACTGCGTCAAAGCAAAGTTTGCAGTTGGCACCAACAGGGCTGTAATTTCACCTGGATTTGCTGTTATTGACCCTTCCAGTGTTGTATAACCTTGATGTCTACAAACAGTTAAAGTCAGGTTTTCTCCGCAGGATGCATGTGCATATGGCAAAACACAGTTTGAACATTACTTACATACATTTATTAACCTTTGACCACAAGCCAGGAACCTAAGAGAAGCTAGAGAGGATGCCAGCAAGTCTAGTAACTCTCCTTAGCCTAATCTTAGTATGCCAAGCCCAGCCTAGTATCTCTCCTTAGCATTCTTAGTACGCCTAGTCCAGTCCTTTGGCAGAATTTCTAAGGATTTTCAGGAATACAGGATCAAGCTGTTCCCTGCAGCCTAAGGCCTTGAGCTGTGTCTCTCAGCTACGGTCATACATGAAATGATATCACAACTTTTTGAAACTTTTTCATGTCTTTTGGGAGATGCGTAGGTACTACCATAAAATGTTATAAAACTTATCTTTATTTGACAGGGACTTTGGTTTATACTGCTCATAGAAATATCTAGCTGTAAAAAATGTGTGGGACTCAACTCACCCACCTTTAGCTGTCTAAAATTTAGTTCCTCTCATCTAGAAGTATTTATTTCTCTACACAGATATAAAAGGCAGGAAACAAAGAGCAATACAGTAGAGTTGGTGTCTTGATTTCAGGTTGGGTACCCAACCAACTCCTCTTTGTCTGAAAGAGATTTCTCCAGCTGGGCAGGTCTATCACAACGTATTGTAGGTGTCCTGCCTTCTCTCATTGCCATTTTGAACTGTTAATCTTTTTCAAAGGTTTCAGGTCTAGAAGGCTTAGAAATAGAGAGCTGTTTGGAGAATATAAAACAAGGGATGATTTAACTTCTACACTGTGTTTTGCTTCATGAAGGGGATGGAGGGAATGAGGATCATCATGGAGCACAGATCCTCTTTGGGCTTGCACCCTTGTGCAAGAAAGAGAGATTAAGTCTGGCATATAGGTTCACACCCTAACTGTCTGATCCGAATGGGAGAGTGGACTAAGGACAACCTTTGCTTTATTCTCTCAGCATCTTCAGGACCACTTGGGAAACCAAAGTGACCAAGTTTCGTCTAGTGTGTTGTTCGAGAGCTGTTTATCCCAAACCATTCATGTCTGTGCGCAAACCAACAAAGCTTTTGCCACCACATGGGGGCTACAGGTAAACTACATTCTCCACTCCCAGCATCAAGGTTGAAAAAATAACTTCACTTTTTCTGGACAGAAAAAAAAAATCCATCATTCATTAAAAAAGCTGTCTGCTACAAATTACTCAGTTACTTCCTTTACTTGTGAATGTTTTAGAAGCAGAACCAGATTTTTGAAAAAGTCTAGGAGGATAAAAAATATATAAAGTAACCTAATTTTACAGCGTCTGGGGAAATCCTTAGCCCTGAGTTGATGCCTGTCTCTGCTCTGCTGCAACTCGGATCTGTACGTGTCTCCCTGAAGCTGTCATCCAACCCCGTGTCTCCAAAAACGTGCAGCGCTGTCGTCCATGTTGACGCTGTTTTATAACCGGCTCGGGGATTAGGACTGATCCTCTGACGTTTTGGGTGAATGACTGAACTACCAGTTTATACAAAGCCTGGCTGTACTCCTAAGCCCTCCCGTCCTGCCTCATTCCCTCTCACTTTCTGTCCCAGCTCATAAAAATTTGCTCTCAGAGAAATTAAACCAGTCCGGGACAAAGATGGAAAAGCCACCCAGAAAGGTGATCACAGGCTTGTCTCCCAGGACTGCTCACGGACCAGCTCACACCTCTTACTCCCACAGCAAAACTACCAAATTTCTCTGGCGGGCGAGGATTCGCTCCATCTATAGCAGTTTTCTGAAATTCTAGTACTGTAGACATTTAAGCAGTTACATGCACTTACACATAGGTTAATAAAGGAGAATAGATGAAGAGCCAGACTGTAAATCAATGGCACAGTTTGAGTGATCTTTCTCACAGGAATATTGGCCACCTCTGCCGCTGGGATGCAAGCCAGGAGATTCACCCTAGGTGCTCATCCAGAAGTAAATTTCACTGCTTTGGGGTGAAAGGAGGGAAGCAGAGGGGAAAGGTCCTTTCTCACAGAGTTTTGCTTTGGGGAACAACTGTGGAAAACTGTCAGAAGTGCCCTGTCAAAATATCCGAGTCCTACATCCACAGCAACCAGGCGTATCTGGCGGTACATATGAGAAGCTATCCTTCACTCCGTTCAGACAAAAAATTGATTTTTTTTTTGCCTAGGAAAACGCAGGGAAGGGTGGGTTGTAGGTAACTAAAAATTTAGAAAACTGTGAAGCATCAGGAACTTATGGCCTGAAAGTTTCTGACTTCCTCACCATGGTTAAAGGTATGTGTACGTTTTATAGCTTTTCCTCAGATTATTCAGTGTAGCGCTTCCATTGACAAAATTAATAAATGCTATGCAGACCAGTACACAACTTGAGGGCAAACTACAAAGCCTGTCTTGTCTCATAAGCTTGCACAGAACCGCTTGAGATTTTGCTACCTTTTTGTTGGGATGGCATTTGGCTTTGTTGGCCTCAACTGAGGGACACTGCGAGCATTATTAACAACACCCAGTCACACAGACGCCTCTGAAGCAAGGGCAGCTCATGGTTCCACAATTCCCCTACTAACTCCAAGGGGACTCCACCACAGGTGAAACCAGCCTGCACACCATGCTGTCCAAGTGCAGAAGCAGCCAGAACTGCACCTGCCCCCAGCGGAAGTAAGGCTGACACCAGCTCAGCGCACCAAAACTCGCTGTATTCATCAGAGTGAAGACCCAAGTACTTTTTAAGGCCTTATTCATGGGAAAGGGATTATTCTTCCTGTCGGCACCTCTCACCCACAGGTCTTGTCTCTTTACTTAGCGGTAGGTGAGCTCCGCTCCTTAGGTGTGATGCTCAGACTTCCAAAATGTTTATTTGCTTCCTCTGATTTGTATTCCCTCAACTTCAAACTTGCTCAGTGAAAATAATGGATGGAGATCTAAAATGGAATAAGTAATTGCTTGATAGCTCCTTGCTAACTCTTTAAAGTGCTGTGCAGCTGCTGGTGTATGTTTGTGCTGGCATCGCGGAGTGGAGCCCTGGGAATAAGGAATCTGATTTCAGAGAAACAAGAGCCAGCTTCAAAGAAGTGAGCAACTCTCCCCAGCTGATAGAACTTTTACTGAAGGAAAACAACAATGAAGTAAGAAACACACCAGCAATATCTCCTGTTACTCCTCTGCAATCCTTTTCAAAACTTTCTTCTCGTTTATCTGATTATGCACTTCCGTTTCTAAATTCTCCCTTGTGGTGGTGTTACCTTTTCTGTTAGTTTAGGTGTTTGATTGTAGATTTCAGTGTGAGACCACGTTACTTCAAAGCACATTATATTAGTTATTAAAAGGGGGGAAAAATCCTCCTGTAATTGCAATATATCCTTGGAGGTCTCTCCAGAATGGGAAACCAATTTGAGGTCTATTAGACGACAACTTTTTTTTTTTTTTTTTTTAATATAGATTAGAAGGGTATTATCCTCTAACAATGAGCTAGTCAACAGGTTTTGTTCACTGATGCTATGGTATTTAAATATTACAGCTAATCTAGTTTGATCATATTTAGCCAGGAATGAGGTGGTTGAAATAAACACTTTGGCCACAGAAGTATGTGCTGGGCATTTCAAGAAAACACTGAAAAACGCAGGGTGCAAGAGGCTATGTTGAAAACTTGTGTGTTTTAAAATTTACTTTTTCAAACAAAGAAGAGGAAAAGAAGCAGTCTTTGCAGGGCCCAGTCCTCCTCCCATTTCACCTAATACCAATTTGGCAGCTTACTTTGAGAAGAGTAAGTCCAGATTCTCACAGTTATAGATCTAGTCACTCCTATGGTGAAAATTCCTGGACTGAACAAAATCGATATACCTTCACCGGTCATGTCATTCTGATTTACACCAGCCAAAGAACTGTTTACGAGCAGACTTCCCAACGCACATTATTGACGTGCGATAACATCACTGCCTTTCACTTGCAGAAGATTTTTCTTTTTTCTCTTAACTTTCCAAGCACAATTTCCTGACACTAATAGGTTGGGATATTTCCGTGGGAAGGCTCTGTGAAAGTTGTTCTTTGAGCAGGGAGAGAGCAGCACCGGTTTGTTTAGTTATTCTGAGTGTATGATGGATGAAATGTCAGAAATAATTCCACAGGCTGCTGATGTCTAATCCCAGAGGACAAATGCCTGCACTGGAAATCCCACTGCAGGTTTAATTTGCCCAAATGAATCCCCGTTGCAACACCTTTTGTTACTTTTGCAAACAGTAATAAAGTAATGCTGACAAATTGTAAACCAAGAGCAAAGGGACTCTGGAATTATTAAATATCACTCACAACTAAATTTAGCTGGTAAATTCGTATCGGTAGAGAAAGCTTTAGATAGGAAATACTTTCTCTAGTCCCAATCACTTAAGACATTGAACATCATTGGACTGCAAAATCTTTAGTGGTACCTGAGGGCACAAGGATAGTGGGGAGTCCCGTCGATGCTTAACTCATCGTGGTGGATATAAAGATGGTGGGATTGTTTCTCTGAATTTGAGAATGTGAGACAGTGGCTCTGGCAGCAAGGCAAGACCTTTCTACGCTTTCACAGCAGTAAAACAACATATTCAGCACAAACCAGAAAACCAGGTCATCTTCTCACTCCTAGGGTCACATTAAGGGGCTAGAAGGACGGTCTTCCTCAGGAATGGGAAGGAATAGGTGGCCAAAGGGACCAGCAAAAAGAGATGAGAAGAGAAAAGACAATGTAAATTCAAACGCAGTTCTGATTCTACATTTGAGGTCCACTACCACAGACAGTAAATAACTATTGACTTAACAAAATCTAAGAGTTAGTCTTCCCTTAACTTGTATGGCCTCCTAGAGACCAAAAGCAATTATAAAACCTTGACGGTTATTTTAAGATCTACCTGTCCTTATTTATTTCTTAATAACTGAGTCTGAGGAAAGGAAGAAGAACCCAGCCCTGATTTTCAGAAATGGTCTCTGATTTGCCAAGCGTCAGTGTGCACCTATAACTCACCAGGTGGAAAAAGAAAGGTTTAACCTCAGCCTGCGTGAAAGGCACACATGGAGAATTTGGTAGCCGTCCATTTCTCTCGCTGCATTATTGCTTTACAACTATTCTGTAAAGACCATTTCTGTCAGCTCACCCCTATTACAAGTAAGAGTACCCTTACAGTGTGAAATTAGACCCTCACTGTTGTGGATTGCCTCTTATGGAAACGGCTCCAGCATTTCATTCCTAGCTGGGTGGTCAGATTGTGCTTCTCCCTCTCTTTATTTACCAGGGATGAATTTCACTTACAGTGTAAAAATGACAATTTAAGTATACAAATATCATATAAGTTTGTAAAAATCACTATTCCATGTAAGCAATGTAACAGCTGCTTCCCTGAAACAGCAGTAGTGCAGAAGATTTTATGTCTTCTTTTTTTTTTTTCTTTTTTCTGTAAGGATGATGCATAAAGATCCTAGATAAAAAGAGAGGTGTTTCACAACGTCCTTGACTAGATAGAACTTGGTACAGAGGATTCATTTGGTGTTAGGAGGCAAGCTATTCTATAAAAGGGTTTGAGATCATATGCTACCCACTGTAGCTTATGGATATTCTCGTTATGCATATAGATGTCTAATCCTTTTCGAATCCTACTAATCTCTTGGCCTAAGTTATACCTAGTAGCAATAAGTTCAACAGGTTAATTACAGCTTTTGTTTCAAAAAGAAAGAGGGGGGAAAAGCTCCCTTTGATTACATTTTTCCACCTTTCTGCTTCATTAAACTTTGTTTCTTGAGTGGATAAACAGAAGAACCTGTTTTACCTTCCTGGTATGATTCATTATCTCGAATAGCGCTAATATATTCCTTCTTACTCTTTTTTGTCACTTAAATAGTCCCAATCTCTTCAATTTCAATTCATACAAAAATGTGTGCATTTTATACTTCTTCGCAAGGCGCAGTCCATGTTGTGCGGGTCAGCAGAAGGCAGTGAAACCCTGCCGCTGTGTCATCCCAGTCCCAGGACTGTGTGTTCTTACATGAAACAGTCTTTAAATAAAAGACAGAAACAATCCTGGGAGCAGAGAGTGGAACCGAAAGGATGCCCTGAGCCCTGGAGCCGTGCTCCCTTTCATCTTCTCTCACTGGCCCAGCGAATCCTGAATCCTCCCCTTGACTACAGCCGTTTCCCTAAAGGGTGGGAAACATGGGTTTGAGCCGCCCGAGGCAGAAGGGGAAATGGGACCCACGTGTCCCTCTTCCCCTGTGACTGCTCTGACAATAAGGCTATTGCATTACAAGAAGGGGGCAGGCACTATCTCTTTCTATCCCCTCTTTCCAAAGTATTTTAACAGAAAACAGTAATTCCCTTCTCAGCTCGTTGGGAAACAAAGAAAAAAAGAATATAAGAGCTACACTCATGAAGTTGTTTGGCTACCGAGTGAACAGATGCTTCTGTTGGCTGTTTTGAACCCATTTTGAGGTGCTGGGTAGCAAACACAGGCTGCTTATTCAGCATTTTGGATTGCACACCAGGAGCCATCTGCAGTGATATCAGCCTCGGAGGCACTTCAGTCCAGGATCACCTCGGTGTCTTCAGAAGTCAGTGACCCAGAGCCTGCCTCTTTTACACACCTGATGGGCTGAACTGACTCCTGGACATCTCTGTCCTCTTCACCAGTGGCAGAAGCAGTCTAAACTGCCAAATATTTAAAAGGATGAAATTAGGTAATATCCCACAATTCTGCAGGTTTCAAGGCAGTAGAGACAACCTAAGCCTCAAAATCAGATTTGAGACCCTAGCAAGGAAATACAGACCTGATTTTCCATTTTTATATTATTGTTTTGATGCAATTCGGGTGCCACCAACATGGGTTTTAATCTGAGCATTTCCTGCTAACACTGGAGCCTCTGTAGCTAGCTTTGCCTGATCGTATTGCACTTTAGCAGGAAATAAGACATACTTATTTCATTTATTTGGCATGTAGAGTTCAGTTGTAACTATTGGTAAGACTTCAATGCTTATTGCTAAATGTTATGGCATATGTTTTGTTGGAGCAATGGCTTCTTAGTGATACCGGTCTTATTACCTTGTTCTTTGCTGCTGATGTCATCAGCCGTGATAGCAATTTCACTGAGAACATACAACAAAAGTGACAGGAACTACTCAAACCATATCAAAACACTGCCACATCAAGCAAGGTAACACGCCTCCGGCAGTGGCTGTCAACCAGTGTTTTGGAAGAGCCAAAGTTGTTTCCAAAACTTCTGCCTCGCAAGCATAACTCTACAGATACAAAGAGGATTGGCTTTAGCTGAGCATTTATTCAGCTTTGTTGAGTTTTGCTGAATTCCAATTCCCTTTTCTGATTTTATTTATGCTTTTAGTTGGACTTAGTGTGTGTTTAAAGGAGTCAACTGGTCTGTGTCCACACCTAGCTGGGAAGACCAAGACCAAAACACAGTTCGGACGTTCAGTTGGAGGAACTGGTTGTGACACCTGGGGAGTAGGTTTACCTTTGTGCCTGCTATTGGTACTGCAGGCTGGGCAGGCGGGCAATGCTGGAGGCTGCAGACTGCTCCTCTTTGTAAGTCCTAAGGCATGCTGGTCTTGGGCTCTGTGTAAAAATCTGTGAATCATGGTCTGTGTTGCTCTGCTTGAAAAGGAAAATAGAGGTTTGTTGTTCAGTGAAGAAGCTGTTGATTGTAAGTCCAATGTTTATACACTAAATATCTCAATTGCCCCTCTTTTTCTCCGGTGACTTTTTTCCACAAGGTGGAACTTCTTTCATAGCAATGACTGTCAATAAGGCACGTTACAAGAAAAGATGTGAGGAAATAAGTGTTAGACAGTTTGTTCTCAGCTTGTAGTGGTGTGTAAACTCCCACAGCTCCTATATCTTCAAAGTCCCTTGCAAATGCTAAATAACTATCACCCTTATCCCCACCTCACAAAGGCACATCAGTTAAGGCTTTAGCTACAAGCAGGCACAGTTTAAAATGCCTGATGGCATGGCCTGGAAGCCCAGCTACACTAAGGCACAAGCTCTGGAGAAGCTGCTCTGGGATTGGTAGCAGCAAGCAATTCTCAAGCATGTCCTTCATGGGGAGCGAAGTGCTACAGACAGTCTCAAGAGCACAGCCAGCGTGTGCGCCAGAGACAGACATGCAACTTGTGGAGCACTTGAATCCCATCCTTGCACTCAGATCATAATGCTTTCATGAAAAGTATGTTAAAAATATCACTAGCGTTTTAACAAGCTCCATCACTTACTAGTGGTGCCATGCGTATGAATTACAGTCTTAGTACTGCAACTATACCTTGTAAGGTTTACAAGCACATGATCTTTATTTTTCTTGTAATTACCCACAAATCTCAACTATCCTGGAGAACATAATCTACTGTGGAGTACTTCCTAATGGGATATGCACACCAGAGAGGAAAATGCTTCTATAGCAGCAGAGAGCTGTGCTTTTCTGTGAAGAAGACCATGATTGCAAATTAATCCTTTGAGTACCCCTGACATAGCATACAGATCCAGCAGAGCAAATAAATCTCACGTGGCTGACAAGCACTGCGTTAGGGACCTTAACCCTGGCAACTGTTAGGGCCCCTTTCTGCTCATGACCGTAAAGGACCAAGTCAGGCAGGGGACCTGTGGGTAACTTGGAGGAGGAATAGCCGTCTGTCCCTGGGTTCACCTGGAGCAGCTGGCCTGCTCCAGTCATCCTTGGGAAGTGCTATATATCTCCAAGGGGTTGTTGATGAGGCATTTTAGTTCCCGTAAGGAACCGTAAAGTCAACATACGCCGCCGTTCACTCATGTCACTAAAGGCACAGGCTGACTTGACCCAAAAACCAGAGTCAAATTCTTTCGTGTTCCGACCCTGATATATTTCATTTCTTTGCACTAAAAAATGAACTAGAAAGAGATGCAAATTTTTATGGTGCTAAGCATTTCCTTCACTTTATTTCATAATATGCACCATGTCCTACTACTCGATATAAGTGCGACATACGCTGTTAGGTGGGCCCATTAATTACGGTATCTCACTAGACCTTTAAAATGAAAGCTACTGCCTCTGGTGGTTTAGGTGGAACAGAGATATATAACCTCCTAAAATATCTGCAGTAGCCCCAAGTTAACAGCCAGTATTTTTTAATCCTTTTAGTTATATTAATACCCCATTTTTTTCTGGAATGGAGTTTGCCAATATAATTTGCAATTATTACTTTGCATAATAAATTCATCATTTTGAGCTCCTGACTCTGAAAAGCAAATCACCCTGAATATATTATCCATGGGAAATGAATTTGTTTGTGTGTTTCACCCAGATATATACAAAATATTCCTCCTCCTGGGGTGGAAGGGAAGGGTGGGATAGATTTTAATAAGACAGAAGAAGAATCGAGACAATTTTTGTAATAAAATCCTGCCTAAGCCAAGCTCTCGCAGTAACAAATCCCCTGGCAGGAGGCCTGTCAGTGGACTGTGTCCAAGACCTCAGCCTGAGCAGCAGCCGGGGCTCTGCAGAACAAGCCCAAGGCAGCTTATCACCTTTCCCCTCCGACTCCTTGCCCCGCTCAGCCAGTTGGGCACTTTACGCCAGAGAGCTCCCCCACTGCCTACAAACAGCCTGTTTATTCCTCAGGAGCTTCTTCGAAGGACTCATCCAGGTTGCCTAACCCCATCTTGACACTTTTCCTGCGCACAAGCCAAAAAGCAGGAACGTTAGACCGGCTGGCAGTGGCACTGGGTTGCTAAACTGCCAGCCCAGACTTAATTCACCGCCTACCATAAACCCTATCTCGAGTTTTAGCATGTAAAGGCATACTTAAGCCACCGCTGCTAAGAGTCTTGCACTCATCAGCTTTGCGCGACATAACGGTGGATGTGGATTTTTCCTGTTTACCTCAGCCTCACAAGATAATTTCGGTAGCTATGCTTTCCTTTATTCTTCCTGAGGTTTAAAACTGCGCCGGCAGCTTCGTGCACATTCTTTCCCTTATTAGTTCAGTTCCCAGGCTGACATTTTTGTCTCTGCTATAATTTTCATTTAAGCTAACAACTTACTTGCTGGGCTGCTCATTTGAGTCAATAGTCATGAGGGTTTGCCGAGAACACTAGCCAGGAGGCAATTGCTTGGTGTTGTTTTGTCGCTGCTGTTGTTTCAGAAAAAGAATATAATAATAATTAGAAACAGTGAGGCAGTGCGGGTGCTCTCGTGGTCAGATATCATTTCTTTCATGTTAACATGAAACCACACGACTTTTACGGTGTATCGACATATTCTGCAGGTCGTATCCTGCACCAATTTGCAGGTCGTGTTATTTCATTTACTTAACTGCTGTTGTGCAGAGTGAAAATTGGTGAAGAATTTGACCTTTTTAGCTTTATAAGTATTTCACGAGGAGCTTTAGAAATCCTCCCTACTTCTAGTCTAATTCCACCACTTATTAAATGTTTGTATTCAGGCTTGTAATCTGACTTGATAAAATTATTCATGTGTGTCTTTTCTTCCCATCGACACTTTGGCATAGCAAATGAGCAGATCAGAGTGCAACAGTAAGATCTTGAGTTGCACACAATGTTCATGTGCCTCTGTGCAGACCGACAACTGCATGTGAATACAGTGTTCAGTAAGTGCACGAGGCAATATTTTTATCAGGCTTTTT
>WAAD01025836.1:11043-26541 GCA_013389945.1 Fregata magnificens | reverse complement strand
AAGAGAATATCCAGAAAAAAAATGTGTTTTGGGGGGGGGGGGGGGGGGGGGGGAGCAAAAGACAGAAAAAGAACTCCTAAAATAAAGGCTGGCTTCATCCCATCTAGTGGTAACTTTTAACTGAGATGTCTAAACTCAGGGTGTTTGAGATGTCTAAACCAGGGGTGTTTTGACCATAGCTACTCAGTGGGAAGAGAGAGAGGATCCTGAGATATTTATTAACAGAAGGTGGGTTGAATTAAAACCAGGATGGATTGGGCAGATACTGAAAAGATCAGTTTATATGTAGGTTTGCAGCTGGGTATTCACTGTTGTGTGTGGCCATCAGATCCATGCTTTTAAGATGTGTTACGTAGCTGGGGCTGACCCGGTTGGGGAAGGTGCTGCTCAAATCAAGCAGTGTCTGCCCATACACCATAACACTCCTTTGTTCTCTGGAGACAGGTGCGTTTCTCCATTCAGAAAGCCTTCAGACAGTGGGGAGGACCACAGCCCCACTGAAGTCCTGCAGAGCTCCTGCTTTCCAGAGCGGAGAGGCGCAGCCAACCAGCCTGTACGACAGGCAGGGCTTCTCCCGGCAGCTGCTTTGGGTAGTGGGTTGTGGAGCGCATCACGTGCCTTGTCTTCATCCACATCCTCACCTGTGGATATCCTTTCTCCTCTTTGTAGCCGGAAGAGTAACTTAGCCTTCAACTAATCACAGGAGATGTTTTACTGCAGCCTTTGGCTGGGACAGGGTGAAAGGACAACCAGGTTTTGAACCTGCACCACTCTCCTGAGACAGTTCCCCCGAGGGCTCTCCTCAAGACTCAACACCAACTCTAGACTTGGATCTTCAGAGCTACAGCCCTTAACTGATGTTGACTTAAAACTCCTTGTAAGTAACGGGTACAGGTTGTGAAGTTCAAACATATACGAAGACCAAGTTACAAGAACCCAGAAGGTAAAGCAGTAAAAAAAGAAACAGTGATCACATAAGCCCAACCCTCATCTTGTACTGCCTTGTGTCTCCTTAGACCATCAGCCTTTCCAGCTGAGGCTCCACTATGCTTGCACATCTGCAAACGTCAACAATCCTGATTTTAAACTTGGCCTTTCGAGTATCTATAAGGCTCTGGAGGAAATGCTCCCACACAGCTCACTCCCACACAAACATTCAGCGTGCAATGCAGTGTGCTCCTTCCTCTTTTTCAGGTCCTGAGGAAATAAAATGTCCCGCTGGACTGAAAAGACAGAAAAAGGAAGAAGAGGCCTGGAATTGGAAAAAGCAAGTAATGTGAAATAAAAATAGTGGAAGATAATGTGCAAGAAATCCACAGGCTTAGGAAGAAATCTGTTACAGACTAAATTTTTAAATAGAAGAGTATTTGTGTGTATTAATGGGTAACAATGCTGATGGACAGATATTGGGATTTATGTTTTTTGTTACTCGTTGGTCGTAATCCCCCTCATTTTAAATGTGCTCTTTATTTATTGCTAGAACCTTCAGAGCAAGCATACTCAATCTGTAGGACTGAAATATGGGAGCCAGAAAAATTACTCTCTGTCTCTCTTTTTGCCTCTGTTAATCCTCAAGGATTCCTCCTACCAAACTCTCATTTCTTTTCTTATTCTCCAGAGCAGAACTACTCCCATGCTCTTCTTCCTCAGCTCACCTGACAATTATCCAGGGTCCTAAGTGTTAAGACTGAGATCTTTCCTGCAGCAAAATCCTATTTAAATCTCCTGGATATTTGGTAGGAGGCAAAGACTCAAAATCTGCAAAAATAATATGTGCTAAAATTTGCGGAAGGAATAAAATTAATGCATATGCCATGGCACTACCCTGTACTACTTCCCATCTGGGAGGAAAGAAATAGGCATTTCAGCTTAATAATATGCATGGTTCTCCCATTAGATTCCAGAATCTCTTAATGTAGATACACATCATTTTCTGGATATCAACAAACCACTTGAAGTATTATTTATACTCAAGGCTAGAATGATTGCCATGAGAATAATTGTGTAAAGGCTGGAATAGGAAAACAAAATTAACATTGCTGAATGGTATTCAGGCCTCAGTGATTTGGCAAACTTAGCAAAGATCACATGTCAGTTAAATGACAGATATGAGCCGTTGCAAAAAATATAGTGGTATTTCTTGAAAATATCTGATAGACTAAAGGTTAATGTTATTAACATTCTGCTTGGTATGTAGTTGGTGTGAATGCAATATGTTCTTTATGATTTCTGTTTTCAAATATCAATGATACTTGATTTTTTTATTAATAGTGTGTAAGGATGTATTGATTTTTTTTTCTTTGTAAAAATAGTTAAAGCTGTTAAGCTTGGAAGAAAAAGATCTAAACAGATTAAATCCCAACCTACATAACTGAGCCTACAGAACTAATGCTTCCATCAGTCATTACAGTATTTTATTCTTCTTGGTTAAATTCAAATTCATTTTATGCTTTTCTCTCTGGGGTTTAAGAGCTGCTTTTTAGCAGTCAGCCTCTCCCCAGCTTCATTGGGATGTATGATGTTTTAGATCCCCCTTTGTGCCCTGAATCAGTACAGATCTTGTGAAACCAGCAAATGTTCCAGAGAAAGAGGCAGCGCGTACCGTCCTCCCAGTGTCCAGGGTTCGTGGGCTGGTTTATCCTGCTCTTCCTGAGGCTGCCATGCAGATTACTTTAATTTGCAAATGAGGCTTGCATAACTGTAAGGAACTCATGTGCAAGTGATATGCACGTGATAACCTCTCTGATGATGGTCGTGTGGGTTAGCACGTCTTTACCAGGCTGCCTTTGTCCATCTCTTAAGCAAAGGCACCCAGCCTCCACCATCCCTTCCTGGTAACTCAGGTTCTGCACCCTGCTTTTCATTTGCTTTCCTGTCTTTCTTCTCCCCAGTCTCAGTTTCACAGGCACTGGTTTCCTCTCACATCCCCAGCAGGGAACTGTAAAGGGTGCCGTAATTTCCCTAAGTACCGATGACTCCAGAAATTCCTCCAGTATGCAAGTGTCTCCAGTTTCTCATGCAGAGTTTAAGGAACACAAGTAAAAATATCTTGCCTGGTTTCCAGATATGTGAGAGCTATGCTCCTGTTACAAGAGGTGGTGAGCTGGGAACATCACATGTAAAGCCCTCTGCATGGTGAGGAAGAGGGACATGGCCACCAAGAAGGAAGTGGTCACCGGAAAAGCTGCAATAATCAACTCCCAACAAATATTTCAGAGCAATGGGAAAAATAACCTAGCAAAATTCATGCTATGCTGACAACTAGTGAGTTACAAGCACATGTAAGGACAGGGGACGGATGCCAGAAAGGCCCACACTCAACGTCCTAGACCAAATGCATCAAAACCATTGCTGTCTCAGTGCTGCTCAATGCATCGCTTTGGACAATGATCCCAACCTGTGGGACACAGGCATGCTGGAGGCTGATCTGGTGAGCCTGGGCACGTCAGGGGACACAACACTGTCAGATGCGGTAACCCTTGAGCAGGCTTTCCCATGTCCTTTCCTGTTGCCACCTTTGCCTGGCAATGAGCAATGTGCAGTCTGTTGATCCGTAACGAGCACTTTTTACCTTTCGTGTTTGACCACATTACATCAGGTGCCATTGCACATCATTTCCGTGAAAGACAGGCACGTGGCCTAAAGATAAGTGAATTTTGTATTCGAACCATTTGTTCCGTTTTTGACCCATCACCTCCTCCATTCTGACCAATCTCTTAATCCACTTGATTTTAAAACTACACGGGCTTTGATTTTACCCCTTGCTCACCTTTTAAATCTCATTTCTTATCCCCTAACTCAATTAACACAGCTTAGTTAAAATTGTTACAAACATCTTTTTTGGGATTATCCTCTTAATCATAATTTTAAAATGAATGGAATATTCAATGATCTGTACTCATGATGTAATCAGAAATTTTAAAAAATCCTATGAAAGCTATTTAATAATATTCTAAACTACTCAGCATTTAATTAAGGTTATTAGAAGATTAGAAATGAGATAGAAAGATGAATAAGGAATAAATCTGACGTCTGTAGCCATTGTTTCTAAAATGAATGACCATATTAAGGTCTTCCAAAAACTAAAGTGGTAATACATCTTTTCTCCCACAAGATCCTGCTTTAGAAACATGCTTTTGTGTTTGGGAGGGGAAGGGAGGGGATTAAAGTCTTTGAAATTGTTCTATAAATAATGTGAACCCACTGAGTATCAGCCTGTCCCTTCACCGGAGCCAAAATAAGCACCCAAACACCAGGATCGCCTCCCTGACCAGAAGAAAAAGCCTCTCCTCCCTGCAAAACGGGGCGCTGTGTTGAGGTTGCTGCCCAGAATCCCATCTGGGAAGATGCATTGCTTCGGCGCCCATATCAGAGGACGTCGTGTACCCTGTCTCTCAGACCCGATGGTGTATCATGTACCCTCAGCTCCCCAGTCCATGATACCCCACGCTGGAGCTGGCTTTGCTGGCTAGGAGACAAGCATCCAGAGACCACTACGCTCGAGAAAGCCAAACCAGCAGTCCTGGCTACATCTGACATGCAGATGCGAGGCATAAATGCTGTTTATAGTGCTTTTCACCTCGGACACTCACACAGATTTTGAGCAGCCTCAGCCTGGTCTTTTTTTTTTTTTTAATTTTGTTTCCCTGTAGCCATTCGAAGGTGAAATGCGCCTCTCACTAAACCTATTCTAGAGGGATTTGGGATCTGATTGTGCATTTGTTCTACAAATAACTCCCACCCCAGTCTGCCAGTCATTCCCCTTGCATAATTTCCACAAAAGCCTGAGGGAGTTTTTCATGCAAGAGGACTTGAGGGTCAAGCACACTTTAGAAGAGATTCGTTTTACTTTTTTTTTTTTTTTTTTTTTCCAAAGTAAACTTAAACAGCTTTAAAACTGTTCGGCATTCCCAAGCTGAGATCAGAGCCAGGCACAAAAGGGCAAATTGTGGCCCAGGGTTTAGGTGTCTGAGGCTCGTTTCCAGCAAAGAAAAGGACCACTCGCTGCTCTTAGCCCCAGCGCCAAATTTTCACCAGGGTCAGCATGCACGGACCGAGGGTGTGAGGCTTTTAAAATAATTTCAGCGAAGTCAAATACTCAAAAGCTGTGTCATCACAGCAGATTGCTCTCTGAGAATAGCGGGAAGGAATTACACTGCACACTGTTAAAATGTTAGCAACCACATTTCATTTTTGAAAAGGCAATTTATTTGTCCTGAAATAAAGAGTTGATTATATCTCTTATTACTGTTACAAGAACTTGATATATCACAAAGTAGAAGAGTTACAACATGTACCAACTCTCAACCAGGAAAAATGAACCTGATTCATAATTCACTTTGAGAATGTCTAGTTAGTCAATCAAGTGATTTGTAATCATAAAGGCTGCCAGGAATTGAATGAATAATGGACCGTACTAAAATCCTCCGATTTTCTAGTATTCTTATTTCATTATGTGACTTTTATTGGTATTTCTGATAGTTGTCTCTCTTTCAGCAGAACAAATTAAACTATTCATATTTACTGGAAGGAATACATTTGACTGTTTAATGCGCATAATGAATACGCAAATGGAGTGACCACCCTATGTAACAACCCAATGCGAGGTTTTTTTTCCACAGAAGCTAAACCTTTAGGATGTGAAGCTTGGATAGAAACAGTCTTTCCCTCTCCCCCCGCCTCTGTTTTTCCTCTTGAAAGGATTTTTGGGGTAATCAATCCTAGCATACATCATATTGTTACAGTACATTTTCTCGAGTTGTTTTATAACTATGGAAATGACATAATTCATATAGCGTGGCATCTGTTAAAGAGCAACTGCTTTACCCTCTTTCTGTAGCTGAGAAGCATCTTTACACTGTATAATTATCTAATAAGATATGACCTCCAGCTCTGTATTTTTACCAGTAATGTGGCAGAATCAGATAGATAGTTCTAGACAGAGCTGGAAACAAGAAACAACAACCCTAAATATGAAATCGTGCAGAGGTTGTAGCTTAATATGTGTTAATTATATTCAAAAGTGCAGATTTTTAATGTTTAGTTCCTTTTTCAGACTTTTGCTGCAAAGCAAAAATTTTAAACCACGCAGCTAGCGTTATACAGAAAGTCCTTTAATTACAGATTTCTAATACATTGGCATTTTAACTCATTGTTGGCTATATTATTTATTGTTATGTCTCATGCATTTCTAAATATATGTTTTCGATAGTCTGACAACTGAATCAGACAATGTTGTGATTTTTAAACGATCAACGCACCCACGCTGTGAGCTACTTTATTCTTGGCATTTCCCCCTACCTACAGAGCAGGTCCATTAGCAGATTTCTGCCTCTTGTTCTCACTGACATTTATACTGGTGTAATTTTTTTTTTTGGGGGGGGGGGAATATGTATGGCAAAGAAAGAAGTGTTAAGCGATAAAATTAAATTTATTATGTATTTTGGTGATATTTTAGCCAGAAGGATTTTAAGGATTTTACTGGCTCTTTATTTGCCATCCAGATGTGAGGTTTAGACTTTCCCATTAAAACCAAAGGTTATTTCTTCATTTAGAAAGTACATAGGACGCGGACACGGCTTCACCTAGCAGTGAAGAACAACCAGTCCGGGACCAGAATGTGGCAATAGGAAAACAGTTATTTCAGAAGGCTTTGGATCAAGCTCGCAAATAAACCTGAATTTCGAAAAACAGGATGTAGTTAGCCAAACTGGAACATAGCCAGGACGCTGCTCCTACTGTTACAGGCGTTCTCATGCTATTTTATAATCATCACAAGGGATCACCGCCTGGATTTTACACCTTCTCTAAAGCTGTTGTCATTTCAAAGGGACAATATCAAATCAAATGTAAACTACAATTGAAGTGCAACCAGTTGCAAAACTCATGTCTTGGGACATTTTTTATTTCCAGTAAAAACAGGGCATTCTGAACTTAAATCTATGGAAATGCTCGTAGCCCAGACAGGGTGCCATCGTGTCAGTGAATGAGAAAGGAAATTTGAAAACTGAAATGGCAAAATTGACAAGATAATTTTGCCTCTGTTAACGAAGCTGAGAAAATGACAGACCATAATAAAATGCTGAAATACTTTTGTCTTTACTATTCAAATGCTAGGGAAAATCTCAAAAACATTGCTCAGAAGATAGAACACAGTTTTGATAGAGAAGTATCACGGTTAATTTTAATGGCATTTCTGCCTGCTAATGTCATTTCAAAAACTGGCTCAGAAGACACAAAAAATATAATACACAAGGTCAAAATGTAGGGTCAGTCCAGTATGCCATACAGACTGGATGTACGTCCAGTACTTTTCCCAACTAAAGTCACTGTCCGTGTTTCTAGCTGAAGAGCTGAAGGGGACCATAGCATTTGGTCAACAAAGTTCACGTTGAGCTCTCTAGAAAAGGATGACCAACAGGGGTCATTTTCCAGTCACGAGCTCATGCACATATGTTATGGCTGTCATGTTAAAAATCAGTGGATTTAGGGATGAGACAACCGTGGTTCCCTTCCACGGCCATGATCTCCACCAACGGGCATATACGGTTTACTAGTGACGGTCTTCTTGGTATCCTGGAATACAGTAAAGCTGAAAAGCCACTTAGAGCCAGAACTGCATTTCTTTAACGCTGTTTAACATGGTGTAAATTGAAAGAAATGACTGGTGCAGCTAATTTGAACAGCTAAGTAAAGCACTGGAACTAGGTAGGATCCCACCATTTTTAATACATTGCCTGTGATCATAGTAATGAGGCGCTGGTGTGGTAAGCCATGTACTTTTAACTTTTTACTCACTTGGAAAAAATGAAGTATCAATACAGCGATGGCTGTAAAATCTGATGCAAGAAATCCCTGCTCATTCATTTGGTGTTTTCATTCATGCCGTTTGTGGACAAGCAGAAATTTGTTATTCATTAAACACTGAGTTCTAACTAAACAAACAGATTTAATTATGCTACACTTTCCATGTTTTTGCAAACTACAGAACTTTGATCTTCGATACAGCAACACATACAGCAGGGAGGTGAACTTTACTGCTGCTGGTATAAAAGCCCCGTAATAGCAGAGGTTAATGGGTGGGCAAGAGACCATACTTCCTTCCCAAATACTGTTCAGAAGTGCGTGAGTCTTAACCAGTCGAATGCCATTTCATACATTAAGCATCCTCCGATTTCTAGGAGAATTAAAAACAAATAAATTCCTGGGAAAGTTGCAATTAACCCTCAGCGGACTTTCGAGAGACCCACAACACACCAGCTGTTGCTTATCCTTGTCTGCCTCAATGGGAAAATCAAATTATTTGCTGGGAGAACATGCTTCTGGAGAAGTGATGGTGCCCAGGTTTTGGGTACCTTGGCATACCAATTTTTTTCTAACCCTTCACCTGGCCATTTGAGCTAAATTACTTAGAGGTGGGCTGATGCCCTCCATCTCCTTGCCTGTGCGAAGCACTGCGGGTCTCCACGGCTTCCACGTACCCAGCAGCTCCCTGCCTACCCACACATACAGCTATGAATGCGTGGCCCTCAGTAACACAAAAAAAAGCTACTCCCCGCTGCTGAACACACCAAAAATAAGCTGTGTCAGAGGTCTGACTGAATGTTTACCTTTTCAGTCAGGATCCTCGCTTTAATACTATCCAGAAGTTGGGCCCAGGGCCTAGTAATTGTCTTACACAAAGTATATAAAGAGATGGATCCAGGCTTAGCAAGACACAAATCCCTGTTGTGCCCATCAGAGGAGAGTGTTTTGTTTCTCTTCCCCACGGGTTTGTTTTTCCCTCTACCTGTCGATTTGGGCTGACCCAAGCCAATATTTGCATCTTCCAGAACGGCAGGGTTTCAGTGCTGCAGCAGCTAAGAGCAAAGTCCAAGACCCTCACAATTTGTCAGCAAGCACTATTAAACACAGTCAAAAACACCTCGTTTTAACCTGACTGAAAGATTTTGTTTTAAAACAGCTGCTCTCGCCTTTGTCTTGCTTCTCTTATTAGTGTGAACTCGAAGTGATGGATAAGATTTCAGGACTGCTCTAGCAAAGCTTTTTGGTGCTCCCCTGTTTAAAGAGCTGATGAAATTGATCTATTCCCCTGAAACACCCTTCCGCCAAATCAGCATTTTCTTTGGAAACTGTCCTGTAGGATAATTTTTGGCCAGTTCACAGCTTCGTCAGTTACCAGTACACTGCCTCTGCACTACTGCATATGCCATAGCTCCTTCAGCTGTATCTTTCAACATTGGATAGCAGATTTCAAGAATCAGGCAGCTCCAGCATGAGCTGCTGGGTCAGGTAACTACTGCCAGAAATGTGCTTGGGGTGAAAACCTCGACCCTGTAAAGGGCAGGGCTCAGCACTGCACTGACCAGCATTTCTGCCTGCGGCCCCTTCGCAAGGACCACTAGCCTGCCCAGCCCCTTAGCCCTGCGATAGGTGTGCTGGCCAATACTCATCTCAGCTGCTGGGGCTTCAAGTGTATCCTCGTCCCTGACCTCCACGACTTTTAAGCTGAGCCTGGATTCACGGGTCGGGGATGTCACCAACTGCCTCCCCTGGCAGAAACCGCATAGGAGCCGGGTTTTGGCCATTTAGGGAGCATTTGACTTGGTTGTTGTAAGTTGCAGTTTGGCTACTCCCTCTGCCCAAGGGGATTGGGGTCCACTTTGCCCACTGCCCCTTCCCCCAGAAGGAAGCTCCTGGCAGCTCAGGTCTAGCACCCTGCCTCTGCTCTCAGAAGCTGTTCTGGACTCAGTCTGTGCCGCTCCAGCAGGAGAACATGAATGCATAACTTACTGCAGCCCACCAAGCCCAACAGGCACCCAAAACGTTGCAGGCAAGACCTTTCTTTCCAGCCACAGGTGGGGCCCAGAGGGACAACTAACCAAAGTTTAATATTTTTGGTAGTGCACAGCTCTGTTCTGTTCTGTGTGCTAACAAGAACTCTGGGTACGACCACCTGTAGGGGACACATCTGCCTGCAAGCTTATCTTGGATAGCTCATCTTCTCAGTACGTGCCCCAGCCACAGCAGGCTTGGGTAAAAAGCCCCTGGCTTCATCTCATCTCGTGTTTTCTCTTCCTCCAACTGCCTTCAGCAGGCACCTGGTGCTGGCTGAAGGCTCTGTATGGGCCACCACGGGCCACGCTGCCGGTCAATGTCCCCTTTGGGGCACCCTGTGAGGCATGTGGACTCCGACCAAGTTTGCTCTGGTGGATGCACCTTTCTCCTTTCTTCCTACGGGGTGCTTGGGAGCCCACAGCACGGTCATTTCTCTTACCACCAAGGGCTGAAAAGTTCAATATTTGACATCCAAATATTTGTGTGGATCTGACTCCAAGAAACCATTAATGTTTAATATACAGGCTTAAACAATAAGCATTTATTTTCATTTATTATAACTAAAATAAGTCTGTTTTCAGAAATGCACTGAACCCGCTGTTACATCTGTGGAATTCCTGTGTTATGATAAGAGTTAGACTAACACGAAAATAGGGTGTGACCAGAGTCAAGCCCAGTGTTTGTACCTAATCCAGCAAACCGTAGGAAACAATCAACCTGTGTTTTCACAGCGTGAAGTTTTCATATTTTAATGCGAAGAAAGTTTGACAAACAAATTATTCACCCCTATTTCTTCTTTTTTCTTAGATAAGTGGGTAAGGAAGGAAAATCTTGGAGAAGACTCTCTTCCAAATTAGCTAAATGGGAATAGATACGCTAATGTACGGCCAGTGAGAATCCCACGGGGACTCAAAACCTCATGGGGGCAGAGTCTAAGCAATGCTCTACCATGTGCAAATCCAGCGCTGGCACAGGTCTGTGTTTTGCCCAAAGATGAGCCGATCCCAGGGTCGCAGCTGGAAATTGTGTGTGGTCTGTATGCAGCAGAACCTTGGGGTGAAGCATGCAGATTTCAGCTCATCTGCACTGTGGATGCCAGAAAAGTGTGTCTTAGCAGAGCACAAATAGCTTTTTCCAGCTCTAGTCTGTTTTGCTCCCTGGTGGGGAGTGCTTCTTCACACAAACTTCTCCCGATCGATAGAGTGACAGCCCTAATGTATAGTTAGTGTATGTGTGAGGGTCATACAGCTGTCCCTTCAGTAGACATTAATCCTACATCCAGAACTATGCGAGAGGTTAATGTTTGCTAATCTAACAGACTCTGTTTCTCTCCAGTCCTGCAGGGATGAAAGGATGTGAGCTTCATTTAAGCTTTTTAAGTTTGGTCTGTGATGGATTCTGCCTGTTTTATTGCAAACGGGAGGGATGGGGGTGGAAATCTGTCTCCGCTCCTAACTCAGACTTTCCAAGCCAAGAATATTGTTATCATTATTTACCAAAAGCAAAACTTTCCTTAGTGCCTAGCAAAGGAGCAGAAGGATTCCCCTGTGTGAGCTGAAAAGGATCAGCAAGGAGGAAGAGGCAGAGGGGATGGGGGAGCGTTTGCTCCCAAGCAAGACGGGCCCTGCATTCAGAGCCAAGCCGCCCTGGGGCTTGGCTATCCGAGCAGGAAAAATGTGAACTGTTGCATTTTGTGCCTTTCCTTTCAAAGTTGCTTGACAGTGAAAAACCATCAGGAGTGGGAATGCTGGGCAGAGTGAGTCTGTGTTACAGCAGAAAAGGGGGGGTCCCTGCTACACCAGAGAAGCCTTTGAAGGGAAGCTTGCGGCGTTCCCCAGGACACCAGCGTTTTCCAGGCTGCTGTGCCTGGAGGCAGCCACCCTTGTCTTACTGCAGGCTAACCCGCACTGCAGGGTTTCCCCAGACAATGTAGGGATTTCTAGGGATTCCCAGGAGCAAACACGTAACCCTCTTTATAACTACTGTGATAGTTCCTTCAGAAACTATGTTAGGTGGAGAAGGGAAAAGTTAGACTCCACACACCGCAGAGGGGTCTCATGCAAGTAAATACAAGAACATGGCTCAGGCAGGGCAGGGCGTATTTTCTGGCACGATATCAAGGAAATCATGCTGTGACCCAAGTACTGGTATTTGGATTCGACCTGAAATTACACTAAATTAAAATAGGAAGTAGCAGGGTAACATCCTTCCAGAGACCAGGGGAAAAAAAAAATAATAATAACAGGGCTGTAACTTCAGAATTTCCAAGGTTTGCAATGCAGTGGATCTGTGCTATCCGGTACGATAAATTTACCATCCCTTTGAAAGTATCTATTGAGCTACTCTCATCACAAGGCAGATACAGAGGTGAAGTAAATGCTTCTCTGCCCTTGGCGCTGTCTAAAAGTGCTGCTCCGGCACGGCGCAGCTTTACATAAGCCGGAGCCGGAATGACACTAGCACATGACAACATTACTTTCTACTGTAGGACTAATTACATCTAAAGTTTAACTTGAGAACACTAAATCAATACATTTTTTAGCACTGTGTGGTGGAGACAAATAGATTAGCAGAGCTGACCCATGTCTGCTGTCAGTAAAGCAGGTCTGAAAAGAGCAGTGCTGTGGGCAGAATAGCAGCAGTGGGCTACGTACAGCGTGGGGTCTCCTCTCCTCCCCTTGCTCTCTCACAGCCTGCACAGAAAAGGGTGCCTGGTCCCCTTCTTCCAGCACATCCCAGTGCTTCAAGGCCTGATTTTCCGATCAGATTATCCTGAAAGCATTGCAGACAAATTGATCTGGGAGAATCCAGTCCCACCCACCCCCACACCAGACCGGTGACTCCGGGACCTGACGTAAACCGCATTTCCACTCGATACCCCAGACAGGCAGGTGGATCAATAATAGATTAGCTATAGGCGGCCTGGTGATTTTAAGAAAGAATGAACTGCAAGGTTTACTCAGTCCTTCTGTCATTCCTACCCCCGTTGTTGAGCATGAACACATTTCTCCACGACTGTCAAATGCCCACCGTTCACATGCAACTGCTTGTTGAAATTGCTCTTGAGACTAAGCAGCCCCCCCCCCCTCCCAGGACTCTGCAACCTTTTTTGTAAAAGGGGAGTGGAGAGAGGAGAGAAGATGGACTCACTTTAAGAATCGGTAGTTTTACAGCACAACGAGGAAAAAACTTCTTTACGGCTTTCCTGGGACCTCAGAATTTTGTGTTCCTATTTTTACAAGAATGGGCTGATTTGTCTTAGGCTATTACTGTCTATTACTGCTGGAAGTCCCAGGGAAAGGTGGGAAGCAGAGAATTCTGGCAATCTGCCTAAAGAGAAATCAATGAAACAAATTAATCCTTCGCAGGCTGCAATGACACAGTAATCCATCATTCAGAGCTGCTTTTATACACCAAATCAGAGAGCAGAGGAAAGAGCCCTGGGGGACATCACAGACAACAACTTACAGCAACACTGGGAAAATACTAAGGAATCAGTTTATTTAAAGAGGATAGATTTCAGCTGATTGCCTATTTCGTTTTATAGAGATTTTTCTTCCATAGTGCTGCGAAGCTCTGGGCAGATGGCTCTATCTGCTGAACGCTGGCTGCCCGGATCCCCTCCGTGGGCTTCCAGGAGGGTTTGGCGGGGGAAAGACTCTTTTTGCCTGTGACGGGCGAATGACTGATAGAGACTTTTGGAGGCGAGGAGGGAGCGGAGGGTCCCCGAAGCCCCCCGTGAGCTTTGCAGGATCGGGCCCCTCGGGCACCGGCCGCGTTGATCCTGACCCACCTTTTCAGCTCCGTGGGATGGATGCGGNGTGCTTAAAAGTCACCTGGTGGTACCCAAAGGGCTGGAGAGGGGAGCCGGGGGAGGGGGCCCGCCGGGAGCGATGCCCGCTGCCGGCCACCGCCACCCCCCCAGAAAAACACCCGTGGAGGGGCTGCGGTGCCCGTGCGGGTCCAGCCTCCGCGCCCTCGCTCGTGGTTTGTCCCTCCACGCGTGGACGTGACCCACCTCTTGGGAGCGGGGCAGAGCCGAGAGCATCCCACATCCCCCGGGGACACACACACACACACACACGCACACACACACCCCGGGACACCCCCGCGGCTTCTGCCCGCTCGCACCGAGCCCTGCCCAGAGCAGGGAGGGACGGGCAGGAGTCAGGCAGCGGTTTGGCAACAGGCTGGAAATGAGCGCAAAACGCGTGGAACAGCAAAAACTGCCGAAACACGGACACCGGGGTGCTATCAGTAGGCTTCTTTTATTTTATTTTATTTACTCCCACCCCATCCTCCCCCTCTAAGGGCAAAGGGGTAATTTTGGTAGCCCGCTTGCGTGTTGGTTTCACCACCCTGGACACTTGGGAGGCACGTTTTATTCTGGCTTTCCCCTACTTTGAAGAGATGGATAACGCAAGGACCCGGTGGTGCTGCTGGGGTCAGGAGAAGTATGCTAATTGGGGAGCCTAATTGCTTCAAGCAGTCTAAGCTCTAAACATGGAGAGCACCGTTGATGGAGTCAGTCTGTTCCTAATAAAATGAAGAAGCACTGAATTAAATTCCCAAGAAAGGGACTATAAAAGTTTCCACAGTGTAACTAAATGACTTCACCTATACTATTACCCCTCAGATGACATCTTGAAAGGAGGCAGACTCAATACAGCCTCCATATTCATAAATTGGCTGCGCTTAGGCCAGTAAATCTGGGCTGATTTAAAAAGGCTTTTTCATCCTCCCNGATCAGACCCACTCTCCCCCCATCCTTGCATCCCCCCCGGCGGTCACCTTTTCGGGAAACCCACGCAGCAGGGCGCGGGGGGTGGGGGGCACGGTTTTGAAACCATCGACCGGTGCTTAAAAGTCACCTGGTGGTACCCAAAGGGCTGGAGAGGGGAGCCGGGGGAGGGGGCCCGCCGGGCGCGATGCCCGCTGCCGGCCACCGCCACCCCCCCAGAAAAACACCCGTGGAGGGGCTGCGGTGCCCGTGCGGGTCCAGCCTCCGCGCCCTCGCTCGTGGTTTGTCCCTCCACGCGTGGACGTGACCCACCTCTTGGGAGCGGGGCAGAGCCGAGAGCATCCCACATCCCCCGGGGACACACACACACACACACACGCACACACACACCCCGGGACACCCCCGCGGCTTCTGCCCGCTCGCACCGAGCCCTGCCCAGAGCAGGGAGGGACGGGCAGGAGTCAGGCAGCGGTTTGGCAACAGGCTGGAAATGAGCGCAAAACGCGTGGAACAGCAAAAACTGCCGAAACACGGACACCGGGGTGCTATCAGTAGGCTTCTTTTATTTTATTTTATTTACTCCCACCCCANATGGAGTCAGTCTGTTCCTAATAAAATGAAGAAGCACTGAATTAAATTCCCAAGAAAGGGACTATAAAAGTTTCCACAGTGTAACTAAATGACTTCACCTATACTATTACCCCTCAGATGACATCTTGAAAGGAGGCAGACTCAATACAGCCTCCATATTCATAAATTGGCTGCGCTTAGGCCAGTAAATCTGGGCTGATTTAAAAAGGCTTTTTCATCCTCCCAATCAAATGAAGTCATTGTTAATTAGATGTTTTCTGTTAACAATGTCGCTATTCCCTGCGTTACCTGCATTTAGAGAACTTCTAACAGCATCTGGATCAGCAGAT
>WAAD01025832.1:236471-257785 GCA_013389945.1 Fregata magnificens | reverse complement strand
GTGCTGGCAGTGCAAGACCAGCTCCACAGATGAGAAGTCTGTAGAGCAAAGTCTTCTCCACACCATGGCCATGTAACTACATCCATGGGAGGGCAATAGGAGACACTATGGGCTAAGATGGAGACTTGGCAAGGTGTCTTTTATTTTTCAGATGTTGTACTGAAGCAGACTGCCTGATGGAGCCATTGGCAGGCTGTTTCTTGCACTTGGTCTGTGTGCCACTCAGCAAGCAGAGGAGAACAAGTCTCACTTTTAAGTTGAGTTGCTTGTGATTAATTCAGANGTTCTGACCATGTGACTTGGCCAAATACGGATCTAACTACTCCCTGTGAAGTACCTGGAAGGCCAAGGACAAATCAGACATCTTAACTTTGGTGTAAACAGATTTGACTGAGTCTCAGATGTCTTGAGAAAAGAAGCCACAGCCTGTGTTTCAGGGGGCAGTTATATTTTGTGGTGTAAGTGCAAGTAAGTGTGATTGTCATTAAGAAAGTCACTCCACAGAGGATGTGCACACAACTTCCCTCCCTCTCATTTTTCTCCCAACCACTACAACATGAACGATGACAATTTGGGTTTGTTTTCTTAAAATTGTGATCCCCATTGCTACCACATCACCGATTTACCAGAAGAGTAGTTTCAGCTTCCAGCTAAATGAGGCAGGATTTTTGGATATCCGCCCTGCTTGGCTGCTGCAGACATATGCTGGAAACAGACCACCACGCTCTGATGTTAGGATACCCTAGATAATGTCCCATGCAGAGAAAAGGAGGAGAAAGATAGAAGAGAGCTGGAACTGCAGGCTAGCACTGGAAATCTGCTGCCACCCAGGCTTGATTATCCTCAGTGTTAAGTAGCTGGGTGGTCGTCTGGGCTGAAACCGCTGTGGTCATATACGCAAAATACCTCGCTTAGAGTACCCTGAGGATAAGATCGAAGAGTAGGGTTTGGGTGTGAATTGATGAGCAGAAACAATGCTTCAGCTAAATTTGTAGTTAAAATTAAGAATGTATTTTTTTTTTCCCCTTCTAGCAACAGCCTCTGTTCCCTGGAGTGGCCACAGCATCATCTAGTGGAAACTGATGAAAACTGTTCAGGTCATGGTTGTATGATCCAGCTGTCAAACATCAATTCATGCCCATACCATTTTTTACATGGGGCAGCAAATATTCTCCCCTTTCCTCCAGGGAGAAAAGGAAGAACAGCAGGACCAAGAACTCGGTCCAGCCAAGCCAGACACAGCCTGGTGTAGTAACTGCTAGATCCGCTGTGTATCTCCACGCAGGCTGGTCCTCTCCTTCTGCAGAGCCGTCCGTAGACAATCCCAAATTAAGTCTGCAAAGGCAGCAGTGAAGAAAATCATGCCAGTACACCTATGAACACTGTGGTTCTCTATCTCCGTGCCAATGAGTGGGAAGCGTTTTAAGTGCATTGAGGTTCTTGGGGGACATACATGACTTTCTCTTTTGCTCGCTTTCTTATTCTCTTGAAAAGAACCACTTTTGTCCTAGATGGGAAGCCCCCAAAGACCACCACTGCCAAGAAGAAAAAAAGTCTGCACTGTTGTGTAGAAACATGCACCTTGGGTCCTGTAAGAAATCACAACTAAGCGGCAACTGTACAAAGCTGTGGCAAACTGCATCCTGGAAACTAGCATTTTAGCAACTGCTTTCTGTAGAGGCAACACTGAAAGGTGTAGAAGACAGGGTCCTGTTTCAGTGATTTTGCCCTTGAAGCTAGAAGGTCGGAGAACAGTAACTGCTATTGCTAGTGTGTGAGAAGAGTGAGTCTAGTCTTCCTGCTAAATCTGAGCAGCATTGCACAACTGCCACGCAAGAGCAACAACTAAGGCTCTTCTGGTGGGGATTTCAGTCCCAATTTTCCGTACTGTCTTTCAAAAGAATAAAGACAATAAATAACATTTACTGTTTCAGGAAGTTAACATCTCTTGTGGATCAAGAGAACAAATGCGGGCAAGAGGGGTCTGCACAAGCTTAGCACTGTAAAAGCTGCATCAAACCCCAGGAACACCGGCCGCAACAAAGCGTCCTGCTACCCTCTGGTGATGCTCTGGTGAAACTGTAGACAGCTCACAAGCAATAGCAGTTTCTTGGACGGTCACAAACACCATTGCTCTCTTAAAACATGATCCAAACCTGAAAAAGACCAATTTATGTGATTGCCCATCTGGTTCTGTTGAGCAGAGCGTGCTTGAAACTACTGNGGGGGGGAGAAATAAAAAAAGAAAATAAAAGGCATTTTTAAGATATTGCTGCATGCTGTATTATCTTTTTGCATATCCAGGACTCAAGGTGTGGAGAAGGATACAGAAAAGGCTTAAAATTATGCAGGCTACAAATACTTACATACTATAGACGTAATGACATTTGAAACTCCTTTAGTGCCCGAGAGCTCTGAGCAGAATCTGAGCACCCACCAGTTACTGAGATTTTCAAGTGTTTATATTCCACCCACAAGTGATTTGAAATAAGCAGCACAAATGAGGAAAAGGAAGTCAATAAACCAAGCAGCCAGTCACTTCTGCCTGCAGACATAGTCTCATGTCTCCTCATTGTTTGGGAGGCAGGGAAAAGCCCTGCACTACAGAGTAGGCAACAGTAAGTGGCAGTTTTCTGATGAAGTTGTTTCCAGAAAGATTAGTCTGCTTTGAGACTGCAAGAAAATAGATGGTTTAAAGCAATTTCCTCAGAAGTGCATGTTGTTTGAAATGTCAAACTGTGCCATTTCAACACTTTTAGAATTATGTTTATCCAAAGGGAATCTGAGTCCATAAATACTCATTTTCATTTAAAGATCAATAAGATTTTATTTCTGTTTCAGCCCAATATTGCTGTTTTTCAGAAGTTTGAGATCTTTTCCTCTCCATTTCAGGATGGTAGAAGAATAAACAGTCTTGTCAGCTGAACAGGCAGGAAAGTAGTATTTTGTCCTTTTCTTTTCTCATCCCCTCTTCTGTCTGCCTGGTTGCAGCATCTGTGATCACTTGCATCACAACTGAGCTACAGGAGGTGGCCCTGCAGTAGAGGCCCTGGGAGATGCATGGGCAGCGATATCCATCAGAAATGCTGGTGTCACAACATTTTAGGTGAAGGGACAGAGAATGATGTTGAAAGCAATGAGGACAACATCTAGTCATGAAGGACTTTGAAGGGCTGATCCAAAATCCACTGAAGCAGATAAGATCTTTTCCCAGTCCCAATTTTGTGTGACTTCTATTTGCTGCTCTTATTTTCCCCTTGTCAGGGACTTTATGAGTTGAAACAGCATTTTACAGCAATTTTACTTTGATACCTTCTCCCCCAGGCCTTTGCGATTGCCTAGGGAATGGGAAATTACATTACAGGGAGAGCACCTTAGAGATCCGAGAGAGGCCAAACCCGCAGGGTAGCCTCTCCACCCGGCTACACACTCCGCTCACAAGGCTTCTTTCTGGCCGGAGCTGACAGCTTGACATTTGGTTGTTGCTCCCTCTGTCACAAAGTCTGCCTGCCATACAGATCAAAGGAGCCCACACATGGCAACCTTTGCTGTGGGTGGCCGTGCACCCTGCCAAGGCCTCTCCTGTGTGGGCATCATTACAGTTCAGCCAAGCTGGGAAGGAAAGCCAGGAGGAGGGGCTGGCGTGGACTTTATGACACGTTATAAACGCAGATTGTAAACAGTGAAGTCTCACACATTTTTGAGGGAAACCTCCCCATCCTCTAAAGGCTGCTCACATCTCTCCAAGCCTGAAAGTTCTTGTGCTCTTAGGAAAACCCATCACAAAATAACTAAAATGCAGCAGACCCGATGAGAGCTGAGGCACTGCGCAGATCTTGCTGAGGACTGCAGTATGGGTCTTCCCTGGAGTAAAACACTCTTCACAACTTCTGAAAGGCTGGACTTGAGAACAATACACCCTAAGCTTTAATAGGAATGACCAGAGGCACAATCTCCAGCCTTTTCCTCTGGGATAAATACTTTGAGCTTTCCAGCCATGAATAGTTAATTTTAACTCTGCCCGGCTGGAATACACTTTTCTGGGGAGGCAGGCAATGTCCTCTGGCTAATAAAAGATGTAACTAACCATTCAATCCAGTATCATCTGTGAGCTCATGTGAAAACTGGAATAGTCTCCCTCACAATATCTCTGCTTTTTTTTTTTTTTATTTGCAGGAGGCACTGAAGTGAGCAAGCAACAGTTCTTCCCCTGTTGTACCATACTGTACAACCACTCTGGCTCATGCAGTTTGCCTCCTGCACCATGTCCCCTACAGTAACAAGGGTGTCTCTGAGGGAATTTAAGTTGCAGTGTAACAGGCATCACTGCAGGGACCTGGATGACAGTTTCAGCCTGAGCCCCAGACTTATCCTCACCCCTAGCTATCCAAAAAGGCTAGCTTGGCTGTAGGCAAAACATTCCTGCATGTTTTGATGAGCAGGGATGAATATTGGGGCTGCTCTCCAGCATACTGCGTGGTCCCAGTGCCTCCAGGTTACCTTCCTCCTGTTCCAGGCAGAGAGAGGGTTTAGAAATGTCAGCCCACCCCTCAATGAGCACTTTTTGGCCTTACATGTTTTGGATGCTACTTCCCTGGGGCCAGTGATGGAGGCCAGCCAGGAAAAGGGCAGGGCAGCTGCCTCTGCAGCAGGCTGCCGGTGTGCATGGGGCACCCCGACCCATGAGGGGAGGCACTGTGCCCCATGGTGAGCGGCTGTAGGGTCCCTGGGCTTGGCCTTTGCCAAGTGCTGCTGTTCAGCCACAAGCTCCAAGCGTGGACACAGCAGCTATTGTTCTATGATGTTTGCATGCAGAATGTATGACTGTTTTGTGAACACCTGATCCACTTTTCACTGCTTGTCAGAGCTAGAAATTGGTCACATAATCTTTGCTTGTGTTAAGAGCATCCCTATTTCTTGTTTCCCCCACTCCCTTTGACTACCACTCTCATGGGGAAAAAGGTCTTTTTCCATGCAAGAGACAACTTGCATGGCTGCGTTGGGGTAGCCCCATGAGAAATCAATAGCATGTGAACAATCTCCACAGCCAAGCATTGTATCTGCTGGCTTTCCTCATCACATCCCTGTCTATTCCCTTTCATGTCAGCTTCCACTCATGCCGGTGCTGTGTTGGCTCTTCTGATTGGCGTGGGAGTCCATCTCATGCTAAGGGGTGAGGAAAGGGAAACCTGGCCGTCCCCATGGGACTCCCCCTCAGGGTCACTGCTCGGTGGGAATGCCCCTCTCAGCGCTAGGTCCAGAGGAGGGTGAGCAATAATGCACAGTGTGTTGGTTCCCAGGCTTGCTTCTTTCAGAGCCTTTTAGCCAGGCCTTCCTTTTCAGGTCTTTGGTGAAAAATCCCTCACTGAGCTGCCTGCAGTACAGCCTCAAAATCACTTCCACTGCCCTCCTCAGCCCTCCGCAGCGTCCCAGCTCTGCTTGTTTCTGGCTTTGTGGAGGGAGCAGATATGGCCACCTTGGTCTTCCCTCATTCGCCACAAGCCTCCAGCACCACTGGGACCCTAAGAGGGACAACACTACCCCCTGAGACATATGGGAGATGATCAGGGACCAGCTCCCAGGGTTAAATTTGCTTGAAACAGATGAATTAACTAAAGTGAGGTGCAAGATGATTTTCCACAGTGCCCTTCACCAGGCAGGTGGTGAATATGCCTTGGTGAGCTGAGACTCAGCCCCCACTCTAGGCTTTTTATATCGTATGCAGAATGTCTGGGAACTAACTACATTGTGTGACTTACCCCTATATGCAGAGGGTTGGGGTTTTTTTAAATGACATTTCTCACTTTCTTCTCACTTCAGTGTAATTGTTGCATAACAGGATTTCATTGACAAAAATCACAGAAAATTCAACCAAGTCAGGCATAGTTAGAAGGTTTAGCCCTAAGTGATGATTTACTAAGAAGCTGAGTATATTTACTGATCAACTAAATCAATATAATAAAGCAGCTGAAACGTTTGGACATTTTTCTTATCAGAAAAGCAGTTAAAGATCAGTAAGAGCTCTGCTGAGAGGAACGCAGGAAGAAAAGGAAAGACAAAAAGTCAGACCATCTTCTTTCAGTATTTTTGAATAAAATATTTCAGGTGTTCACACTCAGGAGTTTTATTTTTGCTTGGAACCTCCCAAAACCAAAACCACAATAAAAATTGCATCTGCATACCAAACGCAGACCTTGTCAAAGCTCCTTATCTGGAGAAGTTGAGACTTTTAGTGTCAAAAGGGATAATTTGTGGCCTGAATTTCACATGTCACTCCACTGCCCTTTGTCTTGATTTAGCCAACTTTTCGAAAATGCTCTCTGCATGAACAGAACTGATCTCCTAGGCATGTGTGATCACACCGGTGGTCTGGGTCAGTGCACATGTAAGTGCACCTGCAGTGGTCTGGGGAGAAGGACAAGGCTGGGTCACACTGAGTCAGCATCCCCCAGACAATCACTTCACCTACCTCCATCCGAAGACAGTGCAGTGAATGGTGGAAACAGATTTGAGTCTTGCCATTGGTGGCTCTGCCAGGAACTCTGAATCCCTGGACTGCAGTGTTCAGGCTTCAGAGTCTGTTCGGGCACTTTGGAAACAGTTGGCTTAAAAAACCCCAAACCTTTTTTTCCCCCTCAGTGGTCTACCTTCCTGGAATCAGCCAAAACAATGCAATTTATGTAAAAAAATTACAGTAGCCCTTGCAGAAACTAATCTTTTGCACGAGCTGGTCACAGTTTCAGACGCAACCAGGAGATGTCAGTATGCTCACAAGGAACAAACGGCTGTAGCTGGTTTTAAGCAGTGCAGAAGACACTCTAAGGAACAGATGCTTAGTTCCCCTTGAGAAGTTAATATTTGGATGATATCTTTTATATATGACATGGCTTAGGAGAAGGATTCTTCCCGGAGAATTAAAATTGTTCAATATTCGCATGGGAAAGCTACTAGCACGCCTGCACCTGTGTTTTACTCACAGACAAGGTCAGGCAGCGGTCATCCTATTTCTAAAATATAACAGTTTGCTCCCCCTCCATAGGTCATACTCCATGAAAGGGCTTGAAGTAAAGAGAAACCAGAAGAAGAGCTGAAAATCAGAGCTGGTCTTTCCTGAAAATGCTCATGACCTCTAGGTTGCTGGCTTACTCCTGTCTCAGATTTTATTGGTTGGATACAGTTAACATTTGACAAGTGTTTTGTGCCTTTGATTTAATGAATGTCCATGCAATTGCCTGTGAACAGACATCCCCCATCTCATAAATCAGCCCTGCTAACAACACCCAGAGCAAGTGCGTCAAAGAAACCAAGAAGTGATGGTCACAAAGAACAAGCTGCTTGCTTACAGGCAGCTTCAGGAAGCGATAGGGAAAATGGTAGACCTTATTCCTGTCTTAGGCAGTCCTCCCATTCTCGCTCACCCAGGACAACATTTTCTAAGTTCATAAGACTGAAGGTAACAAATAGGACTTAGTTATTTGCCTAGTCAAACTTGCAAGAGAGATTTCCTTGACTTGAATCACGCACTGGACAGCTTTCCGTATGTCATTCAATGATGGCATCTATACACCCACAAAAAAGTAAAGCACCTCTGAAAAACAGATGTCTCAAGAGCTGTAGGAACTGTCTCAGGCTGAATGTGCTCAGCTCTACTGCTTAGGTCTGTAAGAGGCAAGATGATGTGTTCCTGAACAATCTATTAGGAGACAAATGCTGTTTGTTTTAAAGCTCTTTGTTGCAGTCCATGCCAGGTCAGCAGAAATAATCTGTGATCTACAAGAAGAATACAGGTTTTCTCATTTTACTTAGCTAAGCAAATATTCATCTGTTCATGGAGGCACACTGTTTGCTTCCATTGGCACTGCAGCATAGCATTTGACCTGTGATGAGTCCAGATGCTAAAATGCAACATCTGCTGAAATAAATTTGTAGCTTTCCTCCACTTCTGCTACATGTTGTTTTGCCAAATGATGAGATCCATTCACTTAGGAAAAGATATGCAGGTGTATGCTGTGAAAGTCATGAGTCAAGAGACTGAAGGTCTGAGAGATGGAGGAAGAGAGAGGAAACAGCCAGAATAAGATGCCTTTTCAAGTTTGCTACCAACTGTTTGGCATCTTGTTCAGTCAATCTGAGAAAATGCCCTTCAGATCTTAATTTGTGGGTGCTGTGAAAGCTGTGCATAACATACTGACATTGCGGTCATGCTTTTCTCAGGCAGTGGTTAGAGAAACTTCTTAGTGCAGTTTTGGGAACAAACCCCCAGGTCCAAACATCTTCCGGTAGAACTGACCTAAATGAAACTGCTACTGGGATAGAAAAAAGTCACGCCCACCTCTCCTAACTCCCAAGGTGAGCAGCCATGTTTGCCATATTCTAGTCTGTGTTACCCTCCTCAGGTCATTCTCAGATAAGACTGCTCTGCCTGATGCAAGAGAGCGCCTTGTTGCTGACCAATATACCATGCTGGCTATCAATATTCTGTTTTTTCTCAAGTCTTAAATATGTGTCTGTATTGCTGCTGTGCTAAAAACCAGACACCCATGGTGAAATGAGGAAAATGGTGTAGTTTACCCATGTCATGAGGGGGGTATTGTATTGTTTCAGAACTTATGGAATATTCATCAGGCTTACAGAAAGCCCTTTGGAAGGAGTTTCACAATAGGATCTGGTTTCAAGAGCTGAAATTTCACCTGAAAAATGGAGTTAGCAGATGGAAAGCCCACTGTTATTTCCTCTGTGTATTGACAAAGCACATCTTGGGACAATTAAACATTTAAGTGTTAAACTACATGTTTGAAACAATGAAAAGTCATCCGACATTTCCTGTGTCTACAGGTCCTTTCATGGGTGGATGCATATGCCCGACGTGCAAGCTGCTGGGAGAGTATAGCATGGTGCTGAAAGTGAGCTATCATCTGCCCAAAGATGCTTGGGCCATGGAGCAGTGCACCAGCCTGCGTGAAGGGAGCAGATAGAGGTGTGCTGTGGACTCAGGTCTTACCCTTGAACTACAAGGCAGGAAAACTATTGGCTGTGATTCATCATCGGTCACAGAAAGTAGACATACTTTCCCAGGGACAAAGCTGGATTCCTGCACATGTGGATGAGAGCCTCAGGCTTCCGCAGACCTCACTGCTGGAGTCTGTTTTCAAAAAAAGTTGTTTTTCACCATAAGTCTAATTTCTTCCAGCTTTTCTGACTGCGTCACTTTCAGACATTAAACATCACAAAACCCTGCAAAGTATGCTCCTCCAACTTACAACAAATTCAAGTTTCAGTAAATGCTAAATTTAATATATAAAATAAAATCACTTAACAACAGAGAAAGGCTTCTTTGAGCTCTGAAAATGAGAAAAAGCTCCTCCGTAGAAACAGTTTAGCATTAGCATTGGCATTATTGACTCTTCAGAAAGAGTTTGGAAGTAGATCTGGAGAGTGCCAGATGAAGTCAGCTAAGTTTGCAGCTGGCTCAGTCATAATCCACACTGGGAAATGCAGGTTATGCCACCCGCTAAAGACTGAACAGGCTGCTGAAGGCTGGGTGTATTGCAGAAAGGGCTGAGCACATCCACAGATAATAGCAAAATGGATGCACAAATAGAACAAATTCCTGTTTCAGCAGGCAAAGGAAAAGTGAAGAGAAATTTCCTCTTTAAATATTTTTGTTTAGGAATCTACCTATTTTCTCCTATTGGGTTTTTTAGAACAAAACCTCCGTATATGGAAAGCTGGTCAAAGACTTTGTTTGAGACATTGTGAGTTTGCTAAATGCAAGGCAGAGAAACTAAACAGGGCTTAGAAGCCAGTTCTTCAGACAAAGAAACAAACGAACAAACATCCCAAAGACTTCATGAACTCATGGAATAACTGAGGTGGGAAGGGACCTCTGGCTGTCCAACACCTGCATGAAGCAGGCCCTGTTAGAGCAGGTTCCTCTGTGCCTCATGCAGTCAAAATTTGAGTATTTCCAAGGCTGGAGATCCTGCAACATCTCCAAGCCCCTTTTCCAGTGTCTGACCATCCTCATGGTTAAAAACTTTCCTTAATAGGTAAACCAGAGTGACCCTTTTTGCAAATCGTGTCCTCTTGCCTCTTGTGCACCACAGAATGGCTGGACATAAGGTCTGCCCTTCCCCTCCTCTTCTCCAGGCTGAACCAGCCAAGCACCCTCTGCCTTCCCTCATATGCCCTATGCTCCAGCCCCAACCGTTGCAAGGACCTCCTGTGGTCACCAGGTAGAATATGCATATTCTTGCTTATTCTTTATATAGTCTCACTGTATTTTGGTTTACTGTCAAGAGGCCTTTGAATCACAAGAAGGCGGCACCCTGGAAAGGGTGCGAAGGAATGAAGAACCGTTGCCGGCTGCCAAGGGGACCACGTGAGCTCCACACGCCACCATGCTGGCAAGTGAGTTTGGGCAGAGGACAGCTGGCTTTGCTGTGAATTGATAGCAAATGAGTTCCACTTTTGTGGAGGCACAACTTTTATACCACAAAGTCCTCAGAAGCAAACTTCTTGGTGAAAACTGTAAAAATATACCTTTTCAAAGGCTAAAGGGGTCCAGAGCCTTTCTGTGAATTTCAGAGGTGCCTTCTTCCAGAGTCTCAGTTTTCACACAACTGTTCCATTACCTAAGCAAAATGACATTTAAAATGCCTTGGCCATGGAGAAGGCAGCACGTACAAGGATGTTCAAGCATGTTTTTGGTTTATTAGTTCTATTACAGACACTCAAGCAGATGAATGTAAGAGGAGAAACTGGCTTTATAGTAAAGAAAGAGACCTACAGCAGTGACAAATTAATTTCCATCCTGTCATGACTCATGAGACAGCGCTACAGTAATATTAACAAAATGTCAGTTAAAGCAGTAGTAATTATTTCCATTGCTAATACTGACTCTGGCTTAACAACGTTTACAGGCTTTGTTACACTGCTGTAAAATAAACAGTAATATAGAAACAAACCAGATTCTCTGCTTTTGAAAGAATGGACTTTTTCCCCATCTGTGCCCATGACAGAATCATGCCTTGTGAAGGAAATCAGAGATGGAGGCATGAAAACAGCTAATGAAAAATCCCAGTGAGGACTTGCACAAGGTTTTCAGCAGCATTGTATTCAGTGTCAGAAAGGCCATGGTCTTGTTTTGCCAGGCTCACTGCAGATGGAGACTGCAGAAGTAGGACCCAGACAAAGTCCCATCCAGTCCAAGTCAACTCTGCAGTTTTTCCTGTGTGTTATAATGGCAGACTGGGAGGAACTGGTGCCCCAGCAGTCCAGGTTTTCTTTCTCCTGTTAGACACATTGAATAGTGTTAATTTCTCACAGTTTTGTGTGCTGTCGGTGCCCTGGCTCACGAGCCGTGAGGAACAGCATTATCTGCTGCAGCGTGTGGATAGATTTCCTTGTGATTCCATACGAGAGTATTCAGGATCATGGAGCAAGAAATTAAACAGAACATGCCCTGACAAAGAAATTGTCATAGGAAAACAGACTTTCTTCATGAAATTTCATAATAATGACCAATTCTGAGACAAAATGGCCTGAGACCAATTATCAATAGTTTCAATTTAATCCTTGTATCGTGGACACCCAATATTATCCAGTTGCCATACCTGGTTTTAGGACTCCTGGAGGGTCTTAAGACTGCGTGTTCAAAACAGAGGTTTGTAACACCCACCAGCCTGTATGTAATTTCACATCACAGAACAGTATTTCTTAAGGGCTGTGATCCTCAACACAGGGCAAAAACATGACCAAGCCTGAGTGTTCCCCATGAAACGTCTTCAACCAGCTCAAGCTTGACTCTTTTGGAAATGGATGTCTTCCTCTCTGGGAGTTTAATGACTATTAAATAACATTCAAGGCCTATTCCTGTCCTTTTAGTGGAGGGCATGTGCAAAGGAAGCAGATTATTCTGCGTCTGTGTCTTAGGCAACATGGGGGCACAGGAGAGAACCCCTACAGCTCTTTTTGGATATAGGCAGAATTTTCCTTCCAAAATGACCTTATTGCACAATTGAACTTCTCACCTGCTTTTGACTTGGTGGTAAACTCCCAAGCTCATCCTCAATGTTTCTTACAACGGTTTTTAGTTCAGTAACTTGCACATTCCCAATATACTGCTCTTATGTGCCTCTGTCCCTGGAAATTCAGATACCGTGAACTACAGAAGTTTCTTGCTGAAAGAAGTTCACTGGAGGTGAATAAGGTGCACAATTTCAAGTATGTGCCTGAAGTGCTGCCTCATTGTGGTGCACAGAGTAAGTCACTTCAGTCTTTGCACTTGCCATTGCCAGGGACTGAGTTTTAAAACCAAACCACAAGGGATGTTGCACTTTGTATCAAGTGAGGGTATTACTCATACCAGCAAATGGACACTGCACCACAGAATCCCATTCATGTTGCCTTTCCTCAAACATGACCCCCCCCGCAGATGTTTTAGTAGTCCAAACTCAGTTAGATTTGAACAACCATGAATCAGACCATAATTAAATCAAAGGAAGATTATCCATGGCCTATTCCTATGAATTATCAGTATGCTGAATCTAATAGAGACTTTGTATGCCAAAAATCTCCTGGGAATTAGTCCCAGACTGCATTTTTCTTTTTAAGGCCTGGCTTATTTTTCCTAGTATTTGGGAGAGTTTAACTTGGCAATGTTCAATGATCCCTATTATCTGACTTGAAAAAAGTAATAGCTTTTAGATAAAATCAGACACTTCACACAATATTAAAGAATGGTTATCCGAAGACTGGATAAGAATCCAACTAAGAATCAGGAGACTTTCATTACATTTTCATTCATTGCCAGTTCTTTATATGAGGATCTATAGGACTAATATTCAATGCACAGAAAAATTTATGTAGGAAAACCTTCTTTAGATGACTCCCAATTGTAACTCAAAGCCTTTTGAAATTAAAATACCTCTGCAAAAGAAGTGGAACAACAACTTACCTTTTTTTTTATTACAGTTGTTACTTAACTTTTTTAATATGCTCATAATGAATAAAGACATCAAAATTAAGGTGCATCAGTAGAACAAAATTTTTGGCACTTTGGCAGCCATTTTAGGACTATCGCTTTGTCCAGGTGTCAGAGTTTGCTCACTACGAGTGGTTTGTATGTGGTATAGCTCCTCCCATGCTGGGTGGCACTGCAGGGCTTCATAGCCTTACGGCCACACTGCCAGGGGGGAAAGGTGTCCCTTGGAAAACCTTGCAAGAGGTACAAGCCACTGATGCTGGCTCCCAGGTCACCAGTTAGCTCCAACAGGGTTAAAATCTGCTAGACCTGTTCATTGCCGCTCTATCCTCCCACCCAGCATTGTGTGAGCCTTGTGCGATGGGTACTCTCTGTGCCCCCTGGGTCTGCTGTCTTTCGGTGGTGGGTACCACTAGGGAAACACTCTCATGCCTTGGGCCATAGCAGTCAGGGATTTTCTGACTAGATTTCTTATTCCACACTCTCTGTCTAGCACTAAAATGGCTACTCACAAGGTAACTTACAGGACTGCAGCTAATAAATGGAGAAGCTACTATTCTGGCAAGATTGAATCACTGCCTCTTTGACTGGTTGCAGTCACTTGGCTGCTGCTGGTGCCCAGTGGTTGATGTGGATAGTTATAGATTAATGCCTCCATACTGGAGCAAGGGTTTAAAGAGCTTTACTAAGGCAGCAGGCTGGCAGAAGACTCAGACTGTCAGCACAAGGATGGTGAGAAAGGCACAAGGTGTGTTGTAGTTTGTGCTCTAACAGACTTTCTACTGACTTCAAGCACCCTTGATTGGTCCTTAATTTCTCAGTTTGAGATCCCTAGGTTATGTTTTTTAGCTTGTCTGCAGCAAACAAGGGAAGTGTCTCCATCTCCCTCTGAACTTTTGCTAAGAAGAAATTAAGCTGCTCTTTTTACGGTGGTGTTCAATGTGGGTTTCTGACCTCTCCTAGTGTAGGCAGCATTGGAAATGTGTGATGTGCAGCCACACCGTGGGAAAGTCTAGGTGAGCCTGCTGGCATTGGAGGGACGCCATTTCAGAACAGAGCAGGCAGGTTGCATGTGCTGCTGAGGTCAGAGTAACCACACCGAGTCTCATTCAGCCAGACATCACTAAGCACTGATCCTCTCCACTAGCACAAGCCTCCTTGGTCTGTGAGACTTACTCCCAGCCCGCCAAGTGCCTTCATCTCTCAAGGCCAACCTCTGCTTCTCCACAAATCCCTGGCCAACTCCACATCTTTTAGGACCCATCACTTCCCCTTCTCTGACTGCTGTTGCTGGGCTTGTTTCTCACTTGATTTCTTTACTGCTGCCTCTGCTAACTCCTTTTTGCCACATATAACTTGTGCTATGCCACTGGCAGTAGCGGTAGACATAGCCAATATCATGTCCAACTTAACCTCTGGTTACATGTCCCTGTTCCTTTCCCCCAACACTAATGTTGGGGTCAAGTAGTTGCAGGATGGAGGCAAGAGAGTGTTTCCCACCCTGCCTGGCCATCAATGAAGGCTGTATATTGTCACAGACAAGTACTACAGCCTCAGAAAGAACAGCAGGGCCATTGCCACAACACAGGAGGTCTTCATTAGCCTTCACACCAACTTCTACCTAACTGAACTTGAGGTACCATATGTGACAGCCTAAATCCTGCTATGCTGGAGGACAGGATTGATGGATATAAGTTCTTGGCTGGCACACAAGAAGGGCCACAGATCTTTTATCAAGCCTTGTAGGAGCTTGGACTGGGGCAAAGCCTGTGTCCGTGATGCCTCTGAGCTCACATAAGAGAGAAGAGAGTTTAGACATTACCACAGTTGCTCAAATACCAGCTGCACAGGAAAGACTGTGTAATTTTGTGCTTCTGACAGGCAGGGAGCAGCAGATGGGGATGGTTTCAGCACAGAGTGCTATACTGGCAGAACCTTTGCTTGTAAGGGCAAAGTCTGATGAGGAAAAGCCGCATCCCTTTCCTTAGCAAGGGAATATGGTACTCTGTCTTTTGTTACAGAGTGATGGCCAGATGCAGCATCACTTGGCAAAGAAATTGTAATGAAGTGCACTTGCTGGAAATGTTGATACACACTTTCTGAAAAACATACTGTACATTTGGTCACCGTGTGATGTACGGTAACAAACTGAGGGTGGGTGGATCCAAGGGGGTGAATGAAAGGTCTGGCAGAGGATTATAGTTACCTATGTTCCAGGAAAAAAAAACATGTGGAGGATGTGATGTCCAGGGTAAGTCCGTGCTTCTGGAATTGTTTCTAAATATGGAATTGTCCCCAGTCAAATATGGGAATTGTTTCTCCCCATGCAAAGTGCATGGTGACATCCTTAAAGACTGGGAACTCATCCCAGGTCCATCCTCAGCATGATGGTGGAGACCCAGGGCTCCCAGGCCATCTCCCAGCATGAGGGGCTGGGTGATGGGAAGAGCTCTGATCTGCACTAGGAGAGGCTGGGCTTCTGCAAGGGCTTGTGGAAGTGTCAGAAGTCGAGACTTTTTCTTGCTTTTGAACCAAACTTTAGATCCCCTTAAAAGCCAAGTTGTTAGCAAATAAATAAATGGATTTTAGCCAAACTTCGTGGTACACATTAATGTCACCACAATGTGGTACACACAGGACAGGTTTTAGAGGAACCTGGTGCATGTATTGAAATACAATGGGATTCATTCTCCCTGAGTAAAGCCCCTAAAACCTCAGAAGGTCCTTTGAAACTCTACACTTTGTTGTGCTGGTTAATTTGTCACTGCAGAAGTCTGTCCCTCAGGGGCTTTTCTTTTCTCCTATTCAGAGAGACTTTTTCCATTGACTGGAACAGGGCTATCGTGTCATTTCTGACAGCCACCATCTGAAAACTCCAGCACGGAAAAATTATGGCTGTGAACCACTCCACTAAAGCATGCTACTCCTGTGGATGTGGGTTCTTGAACCAGGTCCCAAACCTATTGCCAGGGCTACACAAGTTGGTTTTGCTCCAGCGTTTCCAGCCGTTGGGATTTTACCACATTATCTGATGTTCTGCTTAATGCCTCAGCCCCTAGGGCTATAAGATTATGTAAGAATCTCTGCTTTTATTACAAAATAAAGTTCATTTTCTAGTTTTTCCACAAGAACTTAGAAATGTGACCCTTAATAGTGCAGACAACGTAAGGTTACTAACCCACCCGCAACTATTATGTTTAAGCCAACTATGATTTTTTTAAGACCTGACTCATGGTTTTTGAATGCCTGAGGGACACTAGTGTGTTTTCAAAAATACAAATATTGTTCAGCTTTTCAGCTTGATTTCTTATTTCCTCAGCCTGACAGCATTGCCTAATTCAGGGATTTTTGTTTCTCTGAATGTTTTGAACGCTGTAGCTCTGTAATGCAATTCTGACATTCCAGAAGCAAGCCCCCAGGAGCCTCTGTCATGCGTCTGTCATTGGAGGTGCCTTAACAAATGTCCTACAGCATGTTTACAGTTTCAAAGTCACGCTTTTCTGCAAAAAAAGTGGTTGCTAGATATATCACTTTTAGCGCTATTTCCGTGATGAAACTTTCCTTAGGATGCAAATTGCATCAAGGATAGCAGGGATCTTTCTTTTTCCAATGTCTGAAAGCACAGACACAACTGCTGTGAGGTACCCATGTGTGCACCTTGACTCTACGTGCAGCCATTCCATCTGCTTTTGTGACTTTACAGGTACAATTGATTCCTTCCTTTGCTGGCCCAATACCTGGGGAGACAAAGTTGTCTGTTGTCCCAGGAGTATGTCCTCCTCGCCCTGAGGTGGCTCCTGGAAGAAAAAGCATCCCCTGTTGTCTGACCCCTGACAATGCTGATGGGTGGTGTTGCCACTTGCAGTCACTGATGGACTGTGAAATACTTTTCCCTGCTTGTAGGAGGCAAAGGAGAGAACTGGGCGGGAAGAAGACAATGCCTCCAGCAAAGTGCGATGCCATGAATTATTGTGCTACAGCTCTGGGCTAAAGGGGATAAGCAGCAGTGTTTGGGAGGGGTTTACTGGGACAAGTGCACGGCATGGGACAAGCGCATGGCATGGGACAAGCATCTCCAGCTGGCACTGGTGACAACAGCCCCCAGAGCTAGGGCTAGGCTCTCTACAGAGAACTGTAGACAGTTGCCTAATAACTGCCCAACTCAGCTGGGCATAGAAAGGAAAGTGACTGTCATTTGTGAAAGGCTGTCCAGATTGCTCCTGCTGGTGTGAAAAGCACACTGGCATGAGTAGGGAGAGCAGCTCTGGGGTCCACGTACGCTGGGGAAGAGCCAAACACCCAGATACCCCAAAGACATTTTTTTTGCCTGCAGTAAAATGCTGGGCTCTCTTTGCTGCACGAAAAGGAGGTCCATGACTTTGGTTGGATGTTGTAGCCCCATGTATACCTGTAGATTGCGCAGCAGCGGGAAATGCTCCCAGCACTGGAAGCTCAAGGTCTGTACTATTCGGTGGTTTACGAGCTCATTGGCATGGTTTTGGGCCATGTTAAAACAGCTCTCAGGGGTGGCTTGAGTTTTAGGATGGGCCTTGCCAGCAGGTGGTTGGGAGGCTGTCCATCTTGTGTGGTTCAACAGCGTGGATGTAGGCTAGTGGATGGTGGTTGCTGTTACAGACAGAGCCTTCTCACTTCTTCCAGGCCTGGTAAAGAGAAACTGCATTTTGCCTCACACATGGGATTATCATGTTATAAAAGGTTCAGACTTTTAACAGAAACTTCACATTCAAAATGCAGAATCTGGCTCCTGGTATGATTTGGTTATAGTAGGAAGATAGATACATCCACTGAAGTTGTAATTTAGATGCTACACAGCCTCTGTGGCACAAGTCTCCACAGAGGCTTAATTTAAAACATCTCCATGGGCTAAAATACTTCTTTTTCAGCTGGAGATAAGGCACAGGAGAGCAGAGTGGTTTACAGAGCATAGCAGCTGCACAGGGAACCTCTGATGTGCAGATAGGACAAACAGCTGAAGTCTCAGTGATGATAATCAAATATGAAGTACAGACCCAGTTCTCCAGCAAGGGCAAACTGGCATAGCTCCACTATTGCCAAGGGAACGATAACAATTTACACTAGCTGGAAGTCTGCAGACATTTTGTGGAAATTCAAGTCGATCCTGCTTTTTCTGTCTTGCATCTTCAACTGTCTTACCGACACCAGCAGGAATTGGGCCCCTGGTGTCAGCGAAAGTGGGATTTCCAGCCCCTGCTGAGAGAGGAGCGGGTCTTTGCGCATCCCACATGGACCATCTCCTGCGTCCCCAAACGACTGGGGAAGAGTCATGGATTTGGAACGTGATGATCCATCCCTTGGTGCAGGGCAGGGAGGGCCCTGGGGCACAGTTAGTGGCAACCTGTGGAGCTGTGTGGCCTGTCTGAGTGCACGTGGATGGGACTGCAGTTCAGCAGACCCCGTCTGCACTGAGACAAGGAGCCGGCTGTGGGAAAGCCCCTGCCTGCTCCAGGACATGCCGGCAAGCACCGCTTGGCAGCTGCAATGCATTAAGCGCAGCGTTGGGGAGGGGGAAATCCAGCCCTGCTGCATGCCTGCTGTGGTCAGAGGAGACACCTTGGAGATGAATTTGGCCCAGTGCATTTTTTATTCATCCAGATGCTCCAGAGCTGCCACTGATGCAGAAAAAAGGCATATACTATAAAAACACCCCAGACAAAAGCTTTTCATGGAAGCACTGACATTTACAGCCGACCGATTGCAAGCTGTTTTCGGGACCAGAGAACAGTGCTGCTTGCCAAGTGTGATGTCTGGGACATGGTTAAGCCTCAGCCACCGCTGCAAAGATGCTCAGGTATCTTACCACTCCTGGGGACCATCTGCATTGCTAAACCCCTGTGGATTTCCCTAACATGACCTCCTCTCCCAGAGACCACCTGCCTGCAAATCTGCTGCTGGTGGGGGAAGAAGGTCCAAAGTGGAAATGTGCTGAAGCAGTGACCAGAAACCCCCTCTCCTTCTGGGGTGGGATGGAGGAGGTGGAGGGAAGAAAGGACTCTCACTTGGCCAAACATCCCTCTCTAGCTGCCCTCTGGGATAGCACGTCAGGGCAAGTGTATGTAGAAATCACTTGCCCTTCGGCAGCAGCAGCCGTGCCTCTCGGGAAGGGCTCTAAGCCCATCTTCTGAGTCTCAGCCTCTCGCAGAGTTACCCAGGGTGACTTCTGCTCTGTATTGTTTTTGAGTTAAAGTGTTTTGCTTTATGGCCATCTTTTCAGGGCATAAGGTGAATTCTGTCCTTTGCCACTCCTTCCCCAACAGTTGAATATTGAATGGTGAAGCAGTTAACCACAAGGCAATTTCAGTTTAGGTTTTGGTGCAACCACTTGACCTCCATTTGTATTATCTCCTGACCGGCTGTACTGCTGATCCACCATTCATTAATTATTCACAATATCTTAAGTGACAGAACCGCATTGTGCTGGCCAAACACTTGGGCTGTAGGGCCAGGCCCATAGACTGTGGACATTGCACTTGCTTCAAACATGTTTATTGACAACAAGCAGTGACAGGACCCTCAGGCCAAGTCCACTGAAGTTAAGAGGACTAATCCTGTGGATGTGCCAGTGTTTTGGATCAGGTCTTCTATGCTCTAGCTCTTTCTCAGGACTAAAGCAACTCCTGAGGAAAAATGCTGGACAATGCTTATAAATATGGGGAAGAAGAGCATAACGTCTCATGGATGTTATAGCTTATCTCATAGAATCATAGAATCATAGAATGCTTTGGGTTGGAAAGGACCTTTAGAGATCATCTAGTCCAACCCCCCTGCAGTGAGCAGGGACACCTTTAACTAGATCAGGTTGCTCAGAGCCCCATCCAACCTGACCTTGAATGTTTCTAGGGATGGGGCCTCCACTACCTCTCTGGGCAACCCATTCCAGCACTTCACCACCCTCATTGTAAAAGATTTCTTCCTAATGTCCAGTCTAAATCTACCCCCCTTTAGTTTAAAACCACTACCCCTTGCCCTGTCACAACAGGCCTTGCTAGAAAGATTCTCCCCATCTTTCTTATAGGCCCCCTTTAAGTACTGAAAGGCCACTATAAGGTCTCCCCACAGCCTTCTCTTCTCCAGGCTGAACAACCCCAACTCTCTCAGCCTGTCTTTGTAGGAGAGGTGCTCCAGCCCTCGGATCATTTTTGTGGCCCTCCTCTGGACCCGCTCCAACAGTTCCATGTCCTTGTTGTGTTGAGGGCTCCAGAGCTGGACGCAGTGCTCCAGGTGGGGTCTCACCAGAGCAGAGTAGAGTGGCAGAAGCACCTCCCTCAACCTGCTGGCCATGCTTCTGGTGATGCAGCCCAGGACACGGTGAGCCTTTTGGGCTGTGAACGCACACTGCTGGCTCACATCCAGCTTTTCATCCATCAGTACCCCCAAGTCCTTCTCCACAGGGCTGCTCTCAATCTCTTCATCCTTGAGACTGTATTGGTATTGGGGGTTGCCCCGACCCAAGTGCAGGACCTTGGACTTGGCCTTGTTGAACCTGATGAGGCTCACACAGGCCCACCTCTCCAGCTTGTCCAGGTCTCTTTGGATGACATCCCATTCCTCAGGCATGTCAACTGTACCACTCAGCTTGGTGTCATCTGCAAACTTGCTGAGGGTGCACACGATCTCCCTGTCTATGTCATTGATGAAAGTATTAAACGGCACTGGTCCCAGTATGGACCCCTGAGGGACACCACTTGTCACTGGTCTCCATTTGGACATCGAGCCACTGACCACTACCCTCTGGATGTGACCATCCAACGAATTCCTTATCCACCAAACAGTCCACCCATCAAATCCGTATCTCCCCAATTTAGAGAGAAGGATGTTGTGAGGGACTGTGTCGAAGGCTTTACAGAAGTCCAGATAGATGACATCCGTTGTTTCTCCCTTGTCCGCTGATGCAGTCACTCCATCATAGAAGGCCACTAGGTTGGTCAGGCAGGACTTGCCCTTGGTGAAGCCATGCTCACTGTCTCGAATCACCTCCCTGTCCTCCATGTGCCTTAGCATAGCTTCTAGGAGGATCTGTTCTATGATCTTCCCAGGCACAGAGGTGAGGCTGACAGGTCGTAGTTCCCATGGTCTCATGGAAGTTCTCATGGTGATAAATGCCACCTGCTGTTCAGAACCTGCAGAAGTTTCTTCTCACTGTCTAATCTTCTTCCCTAGGCTTGTCAGGCATGTGCAAAATCCCATACCTATCCCTCTTTTGTAGCGCCCTATGACCTCCTGGACCCCCTCCTCTCGATACTCTGTGTGCCCCACAGGCTTTTTTTCAGGGCTGCAAAAGCTGTGTAGG
>WAAD01025832.1:218299-235474 GCA_013389945.1 Fregata magnificens | reverse complement strand
TCACACAGGCCCACCTCTCCAGCTTGTCCAGGTCTCTTTGGATGACATCCCATTCCTCAGGCATGTCAACTGTACCACTCAGCTTGGTGTCATCTGCAAACTTGCTGAGGGTGCACACGATCTCCCTGTCTATGTCATTGATGAAAGTATTAAACGGCACTGGTCCCAGTATGGACCCCTGAGGGACACCACTTGTCACTGGTCTCCATTTGGACATCGAGCCACTGACCACTACCCTCTGGATGTGACCATCCAACGAATTCCTTATCCACCAAACAGTCCACCCATCAAATCCGTATCTCCCCAATTTAGAGAGAAGGATGTTGTGAGGGACTGTGTCGAAGGCTTTACAGAAGTCCAGATAGATGACATCCGTTGTTTCTCCCTTGTCCGCTGATGCAGTCACTCCATCATAGAAGGCCACTAGGTTGGTCAGGCAGGACTTGCCCTTGGTGAAGCCATGCTCACTGTCTCGAATCACCTCCCTGTCCTCCATGTGCCTTAGCATAGCTTCTAGGAGGATCTGTTCTATGATCTTCCCAGGCACAGAGGTGAGGCTGACAGGTCGTAGTTCCCATGGTCTCATGGAAGTTCTCATGGTGATAAATGCCACCTGCTGTTCAGAACCTGCAGAAGTTTCTTCTCACTGTCTAATCTTCTTCCCTAGGCTTGTCAGGCATGTGCAAAATCCCATACCTATCCCTCTTTTGTAGCGCCCTATGACCTCCTGGACCCCCTCCTCTCGATACTCTGTGTGCCCCACAGGCTTTTTTTCAGGGCTGCAAAAGCTGTGTAGGGGTGTGCGAGCATGGTTGTGCTGCCGGGGCACAGAACCTCCCTGTGGTTCCTACAGAAAGCAGTGCCATGGCTGCAGTCCCCCTGCAGCTGGTGCAGGGGCCCATTGTCCATGGGAAGCTGTGCATTGCTAAGGACATTTTCCTGAGGCTTGGGTCTTTGGTTCTGCTCTCATTTCTTTCCTCATGTCAGTCATCTGGGTGCATATCACTATCGCAGTGTTTGCTGTTAAATATGCTGAATGTGTTGGACGTGTTTTTCAGCTAAAGACCCACCAGTTGACTAAGGAGACATATCCACACATATTGCCATGCTAATCGTGGTGCTTGCAAATAATAGGCAGCAGTGTTTAAATAGCAGCCAGTGAGACTGCTGTAGCAGGTAAATATTGGGATGGTCCGAAATGCTATAGCCAAGAATGCTGCATTGAGTGAAGTGCACACTGGGGCCTGATCTCTGCAGTGCAAGCCTCTCTCCCATAGAAATGACTGGGATGTCACCAAGGATTATGGCTTCAAATGAGCAGCAGGTGAACTCTTAAGAAATAAAGATCACAGGCAACCTTCTGCTCTCAGTTACACTCCATTGACGTCAGTGGGGTTGCCTGGGGTTAACTCAGAGAAGAATTTAGTTCCTTGTTTTTAATGCATATAGCTGAAGCCCCCCAAAATGTTTGTCAGCATACGGTATAGTGTCTAAAACTGTCACCAGTTACTACTGAGCTACACACGCTGCAAAGTTCTTCTTTCTATCACAGCAACAGAAAAAAGCTATCTCATCCAGAAAAAAGCTCGTGGCACTGTTTTGCATGTTGCAGCACGCTGTGCATGGTTCAGTGAAAAGAAGGGGGATAGGATGCCCCTGGGACTTGTGTGTTGCACACCTCCTGCAACCGGTTGTGGCAACCTGCCATCGGCTGGCAGGACGTGGCAGCTCTGTTTCAGGTGTCCTGTTCCACTGGCAGACACGCTATTGCATGGGTGCAGGTACTTTTGAAACTTGAGCGTTTCCTCATATCACGCCCATATGTCGTAACACCTACTAGATCCCATTTGGCTCCGGAGAGATGCTGCGGTGTTTCAGAGATGCCATAGTGATGGGTTGGAAAGGTATTTACAGGTCTATGAATACAAATCACTTAGGAAAGCTAATTTCTACACTGTGTACAGGGCCACAATCTTCTGCTCAAAGCCAGTTGTGCTAGAGGCTGTATATTTGAAACTGAACTGGTTGTTTGGTTGTGGCATGCCTATAAACTCCTGCTTCTTGGCTGTTGCTCCTCCACACTCTAAAACAGCAATCAAGAACAACAAATAATGACAGCCAAAAATTGAAAATTGAACATTTTTCAGTCTGACACAATGAGGCATCCCAGTACATAGATTTATTTCATTGTGCTTTTCCTTTGTTTTAGTTTTGGTTGTTTTAAAGAAGTGCTGACAATAATTAAAATATTACTCATAGGAGTTCTGTGAGCCAGATTCTATTTTGTAGTTCCTGTATTCCTGCAGTAACTGCTAATATTACGAACAGATCAAGCTGAGGTTGAATTTACTTCTTGGTGAGAGTGAGATTTTACAAGGTGCAGTATTCTGGGATCGAAGTCATTGTGATACGTTATATCCCTAACACATTCCTGTCCTGAAGCACCTCCTCATTTCTGCAACAAGGGATTCTGTAAGGAGATGTGCTCCTTCGGGCAGTCCCCGTGGCCTGGAAATCCTGGCGTCCCTCCTTCCCCGACTTCCCTGGGGGTTTCACTCAGGGCTCTGCTATAACAGTTTCTAAATGCAGGTCTTGTTTCTTGCTTGCCGGGTTGTGGTACCATGTGATGGAGACCACATGCATCAGCAGCCCGTGTTACGTGTTTCCCCGTGTTACGGTGTGGGGCTGCCTGCTGGGGGCAGTGGGGTGAAACAAGGAGCAGGTCTCCCAGCAGAGAAATTAATTTCATATATTGTGAAAAACCTGCATTCAGCTTACCCTCTGTGCTGTATACACCAGTGCACCGTTAGCTAGCTGCATAACAAGGGATCTTCCTCTTTCATTACAGTATTTACACTATTTCGCTACAGTAATTACATCTTGTAACACTGCATAATTTTGCCCTGCCACAAAACATAGGAGAGCAGATTAGATTGGCCTTAGTCAGTACTGGCAGATCCTGTGAGATGAAAAATTACAGGAAAGTTTATAGCAAGACGATAGCAAGAAATTAATGAAAATCTTAGGTTTCCCAATACTCACAAAATCTCAAGAGAAGATAAAGGGGACCCTTTTAGATTCAGGCATCAGAGCTCAGTAAGTGTTGAAATATTAGTAGGAGATCAGAGATTGGTTCAGATGGCTGTGGGCAAAGGCCAGCCAAGTGTGCCTGAAACCCTGCAACTTAAACACAATAAGTGGGGCTTTGGGATGGGTCTGTGTTTCTTAAAGGACTTTAGAGAAAAGTCTTTTCTTCATTTTGACAATTAAAAAACCCCAAACCACAAACAAAGAACCCACAAGTGCAGGGTAAAGAACAGCAGCAGTGTAGCTTATTCCCTCACATGTTACAATGAATACAGCATTTGCTATTACTGACACAAGCAACGATACCTTACTGGCCATATATGTGTTGCAGGTTGGATTAAATCTCTTGGAGCCGGTGGCTGTAACAGCTGCTTCCACTCAGGAACACTGTAAAGAAGTGAGTTGCAATGTGTAATAAAGAGTTAAAACGATGTTTACCTCCTCCCCAAATGCTGGCATGCATTGTCAGAGATGCCCTTTCCATGCCATACACCCAGGAGCATGTGCTGCATTTAGGTACTGCGAGCAGTGTGGGCAGGGTGGACTGGGAGGACTGGTGTGCCCATAAGCCTATGGCAATGCAACCTTGATTCATTTCTGTGTAGGAAGGCACACATACAGGCCTACATGGTCAGATGGGTTTCACTGTCAAACATTTTGGGAGGATGCCTGTATCTGAGAGGCCAGGAGCTTTGAGGAGGGAAGCAGCAAGGGTGCACCAGGCACAGGGTTAGTGCATGCAGGGACACATGCATGCATGCATCTCAGGGAAAGACCACACAATATATGTCCTTCTGGGTTCTGTGCTGACTGGACGAGGCTTGGAGCCGTGACATGGGAGCTTGGGGTTTGAAGACCGCTTGTCTTTTGTGTCTGTACTCATCTGTTACCTTGGCAGGTTAGAGTTCACTCTTTTTTTGGCTTGATTGTTACATGTATGAATTGAGCAGAATACTAGTGACCTAGTAATTTTTAGGGATTCTTGTTGCTACTGAAAAGCAGGTAAAAATAGCCTGGCCTGTTGTATAAGGCCTCAGATCTGGTCTCATGGTTCAGAGACTACGTCTGTGTTACATTCAGAAGGGTGACTGCAGGGCAGGCAGCACCAAAATTGAAGACTGGTGGCCCTTGTATTTACTGAGGTAGGTTGCCAGCACTGACATTCATGACATTGCATTAGAATGGACACTGGTCAGGCTGGGTTAGTGCTGATTTGGACGCTTCTGTGTGAATCACCAGATGCTGGGTGACTGGGTGCTGGCGAAGCTGCCAAAGCAACTTCATTGGGTCCCTCTGCAGAAGGAGTTTGTTCCCTGGATGGACACCTGGAAATACCTGCCCTAGCCTGTCTACTTGGATGAACATCTGGGACTATCTAGGGAGAAGACAGCCCAGATGGTGATGTGGGGCAAAAGACAGTTTTCAAAGTATCCAGTGATCAAATCATGTTGCATTAGCATGTAAAACTGTCAGCCTCCAGCAGAACATTTGGAAGAAGGAGGGAGAGAAGAAGTGTACAGAGAAAAGGTCCAGCATGGTTCTGTCCTGCAAACAGTGAAGAGCAAATTTCCACTCATCATGGTGGCAAGATGCCAAGCAATTCATTAACTGGAAGACAGTTATCTGAACTATCCAGCAAACCCTCAAATTTCTGACTTTCTTTGTATTATGCATTTATTAAAAATATTTTATTTATTAAAGGCACTCTGCAAACAATTTCCAAAGGGAAAAAATGGTAGCTAGATGAATGAATGCTCCAACACACCTTGTCTTTGTGCACTGAACTTCACGAACTGACTTCTGTGGAGGTGTTTGCAGTGCAGAGAGCTAAGCTGCTGCACAAATCTGTGTGTGAACAAAGCTTTGCCTGCAACACGTGAAAGCCAGGGACTGCTTCTGGTTATTAGTTGTGTAGGCTGCTGGGACCTCATCTCGGCAGAGGCCTTGGGGCATGACTACAAGTAACGACAGCTGTAAATAACAATTAGATGTAAACTGTATGCATCTCAGCTTTGTTAGAAAAAAAACTCCATCAACCAACAAACAGCAAACTCATAACTACTGGGAGTAAAAATTAAAGGGACATTTTACTTTTAGAAGGCAAGCCTGGAAAATGCTTGGAATCAAAGAAAATTTGGTGTTACTGGTATTTCATTCCCACTGATTTTACTCTATACAGAGACATCTTTCCATGATGAACACAGATGATCACCGGCTTCCCATATATATTGTTTCTTAGCTGTACAGCATGTGTAGCTGGAGAACAAAATAACTCCACCTTGTGCACATGTATCCTCTCTACTCCCATTTATAATGTAAATTTACATCCTTTCAGTTTAGAGCAGCATAGCTCACTGTGGTCCTTAACAAAAATTTATAAAGCAGAGGAAATGAGAGGTTAGGAGTAGTTTGGTAATCCTAAAAATGCAAAGGCATCATTAACATTTAACAGCCATTGCTGTCAGTGTCGTTTCTAAATGCTGTAACTGGCAAGTTAAAGGGAAAGATTAATTTTTGGACTTGTATGGGATGGTGCAGTTTCAAAGTCCTTGTAACACAGCCCAGACAGGAATCCAATGACGCAGAGGTCTTTGGTCAAGTCCTGCCACAAAGAGAATTTTACCCTAAAAGACCAAGTTGCATTTCTATGGAGCAGGTTAATTGGATGTGATTGGACTTAAACAAAACAAAAGAAATATTTGTAAGTTCAGCCATAAGTCAGGATTTCTCTGTTCCCTGATAGGATTATTGTTGTCTCGTTGTCTTGTTGTTTTGCTTTGTTGTTGTTGCTAGCTCCAGAATTCCTGGAAGATCTTTAACACATGTTCAGCGAGTGCTTCTGCCTTTATTCATCTTCAGAGGAGCACTTGTCTAGGGATCTTTGCTCCTAATCAGCTGTTGCGTGTCCCCAAAGTAACATTGCGATTATCACGCCATGCCAAACCATTGGGATTTACACACGCATAGCTCTGGCCAGCTTTACTCCATTTGCTCCTCAGAGGAAGCACTGCTGAGCGTTCATTGCAGAAATGACTGTTAAGAAGTGTTTGAAACTGAGAGGTTCAGCAAATAAAGGAAATTCCACAGATCTCGAAGTACCTTTTACTGTGATATGTTATGACTGCACATTCCCTTTCCTCAAACCATGCCTTTTAGTGCAAAGTTCACATCCGCTCTGCTGATAACATGATGAAAAGTATGTGGAGTCATGTTCCCAGGGCATCATCATCAATTAGATTCTCCCCAGCCTGATTATTCATCTTTTTCTCTTCTGCCCATGCAGATGTTACCCCCACATCAGCCTTTCCACAGTGGTAAGACTGATTGCAAACACTCTTCATATAAATATTTACGCTGGAAAAACAGGGAGTACAAATTACTTGACATTTTTAAAAAAGATGATGTCATGTGGACCACTGTGCTAGGATGGGGCAAGATGGAGTTAGTCAGGAGATCACCTGAAGTCCGACACTCCTCTAAAGCTTCCTAGAAAATGAGCTCTGATTTTCAGGCTTTCACTTTAGGCAGAGACCTGGTGGATAATAAGATATTTCTGAGGGATTAATAATGTCAGTACCCAACAGTCATATTTCCCTACAGCAATGCCTCTACCCGTGCCCAAATCCCCTAGGCTGCTGCTGATGTTGAAATTAAATGCTCCTTTTCTCCCATGGTATAAATGTCGTTCCCACTGTGGTTATTCACTTTTTTGGGGGTCTGTTTCCAGGACAAGGTTCTGCTTTTTCAGTGTGCTCCAGCGGTTCTCAAACACTGACAACCTCCTTGGCAAAGAAGGGCACTTTCAGCCCCCAATGCCAACCTCTCCTGCTTCAGCAAATACATCTGTTAAGGAAAGAAATGCTATCAGCAGGGCAACAGGTGGCATATTGCAGCCAATCATGAAAGGTTATAAGACGACAGAGGGAGTGCGTGCAAGAGAGAGAGGAGAAAAAATGAAAAAGAGGGGGACTAAGCTGAATGAAAATCCAGTGGCAAGCATTTTTTCCACTACTACACTTACATGGTGCTGAAATAAAGGCCTGGTGACTTTGCAGCGCTGGGGTAGAGTACTGCCCTGGAAATGCATTTGCCCATTGTACTCCTCTGTGTTTGCTTAGAAGGAATTCAGAAGGGATTTGCTTTCTCTTGTTTCACAAGCCCCACGCTTTCACACTGACCGAAGTGGATACGCACCAGCTGGCCACGTCCATCACTGCCGCCGGGTGGGAGAATTCCTGATTATACTTAGATCCCGCAGACCCCACTCCGTCATTAGTGGAGAAGCTCTGCTCGCGCACCGCCGTCTGAAATGCAGCCGTCCAGGAGCTCCTCACACCTTGCCTGACGGAGCCAGATGCCTTCTGGATCAAAGATGAATGACCTGCTGAAGGTCCCCCTGGTGCATGTCCTCATCCTGGCAGCCCTCAGCTTGGCCGAGACGCTCCCAAAAGGTTTGCTTGGAGGGGCTTTTGCCCTGCTCTTCTTCTGCCACTTGCTGAAGGAGGTTTTGCAAAGGAGAAGGTGTCTCTGGTAATGGTGGGGTGGGTGGTGTGGGAACGCTCCCAAAAAGGACAAAAATGTGCTGCTTTTGGTGGTCACTTCACTGCTTTTAGAAGGATAGCGGTGAAAATAATCTCATATTTGTGTCTGGGATTGAGGGTTCTTTGTCTAGGAAGAGCACATAGTCCCGTAGTAATGGGCAGGGGAGACCTTTGGGTTCAGACTGGCAGGCATGGACATTTCTCATGTCAAAGGAAGCTTACAGGTTTTAATGGCTGGTAGCACCCATTGCTGCAGAGCCCAAGATTTGTGGTGTTCTGCATGCCTGTGTATGCTCATAAATATATAAAGCTCAAAGAAGTAAAGAACGATAATGTCTTTACAGAGGGTATGTATATAAATACAAATATGCATGGTTAGTATTGCATATAACATAAAAGTTATTATACCTTCTTCCTCTCTTGTGTGAACACATGGAGACATGCACACATACTTCTAGCCAACAGAAGAACTGAAAAAAATCTGTTTAGAAAAGTTTTTGAGGTATAAAGTGCAACAGTGGTCTTCTGGACGTACTGTCTGGTAACGCTGTGGACAAAAAGTTTTGCTGCACAGTGATTGTCAGGAGCCATTCAAAGCATATCAGAAACTTCACAGCTTCAGGAAACCAAAAAAAACCCTCAAGGAGGATGCCAGTATTTACCTGTTAGGCCAACATTGCTGCTCTTGCAGGGTTGTGCTCTTACAATTGTTAGTCAGGCTGGCCTCAAAATGGGAAAAAAAAAAAAGTGTCTTCTTTATAAAAAACTTTTGAAATAAAAATGTTGATTTTTTCCTAAGGCACTAAAGTAAGTTGGTGAACCCCGGTCTTTTTGAAAGCTGTGGTAAGATGGGATTGGAGAGACAAGAAAAGCAAAGAGGAAGGGGACTGATTTTTTTCTTGGTGGCACAGTGCAATGAAGAGATACACATCCTTTCCTAAAACATTGTGGGTGGCTGAATTGCCTTGCTCCCTGAGAGAGGCTGAAACACGACTACAGCCCAGCAGTGCCCTATAGAGGTTTTGCAGCATTGGCTGGAAACATGACTGAGAAGGTTTTGACCAGAGGAACTGCAGTATCTCCAGGCATCTGGAATGCTGCAGGAGAGACTGTCTCTGTTTTCTGCTTTGTTTTGTTTGCCTGACTTGTCTTGTTTCTAAAGTGTGAATCCAAAACCAAAGCCAAGCAATTTGGGAGCTTCTGGTGGGCTGGGGATAGAAGGGGATTTGGCTTTCTCGTGGGCCCCGTGACCGGCCTTGGGTCATTTTGCTATCTCGGGAAACCACAGCTGACATGCAGAAAAATGGCACCTGTGGGGCTTTACAGATATATAAGTTAATTCATTTTCAATGTTATTTAAAGCCACAGGGCTACCTAAAAAATGTCAGAGAGCCCTAATGGATGCGCACGGAAAGGTCTGGGGCCATTTCTATATGCTGATAGATATGTCCGTACATTATCTGGATTTTGTTTTCCCATGTTAAAATCTGGTAACGAATGCATCATAAGTTTTGATTGCTTTCCTGAGAAAACACAGACTGACACCAACACCTGAGGTTTTTGGATAGCTTTTAGAAGCAGGCACCATCTCAGCCATTTTGGGGCTCTCTCCCCGCCTCAGGACAAAATGGCGGCGCGCTCCACCGCTCGCTGTCCCCTGCAGACACACCGCGCGTCCTCTGGCCTCGTGCCCTCCGCCCCCTCACCCTGGCTACAGGAGCACTGCCTTCACCTCCCTGCTGGCCCAGCACTCGGCTTTAATATCGGAAAGGTAAAAAAGAGCATATGAGAAAATGACACATTGCTGTTGTTGTCACAGTTGCTCTTCGAGGATGTAGAATTTGGGGAGGCAGCTGTAAGGAAAAATGTTCCCTTTCTTTTTTTACCATAGGTAAAGTGCTGTCAGTTTGGACAGTATTTTGTATGAATATGGGGCTTGATTCTGCCCTAAGAGCTGCAGGGCAGCTGCTGGCTTTCAGGAGATGCCAGGTCAGACCCCATGTAGGCAATATTGCTAAGGATAATTCTGTCATACGTTGAATTAAAGAGGTACCATGAAAGTACTTAACTCTTGCTAGTGAATTTATTTAATATATAAAACTGACAGCCCTTGCTTGCCCAAAGAATAAAATACTGTCATGACCCATACTGGGTCTTGGTACAACTCTAACTTTATTCTTCATGAGAATGGCTGTGCTTATAGTGACAACACAGTTATAAAGCTGGTTGCTTTGAGTTTTGGTTACTGTAAAAATTTACATTTCTCAGGGTTAAAAAAGCGTCCTTCCAGAGGTCAAGGCATGTGGACAACAGCAATAAAAACATACTATATAAAATGGGATTGTAAAACTCCATTTCAGCCAGGCTTAATGTCATCAAAACCCAATAAACTCTGTCACGAAATAGCAACATCCCCTTTGAAGTAGACAGGATAGCCATCGGTGGAGGTTATTATCCTAAGACAACCTTCAGTAGCAGGGAAATTTAGGCTTTATGAAAATTTTCCATTTGGTTTCATTGGCATGGGATTCATCTGGGGTGCAATACGGATGGTTACTTCTACCTAGTGTGACCCAAAATGACCTAATAAATTGAAGCCTGATACAATTTGAAGCAGTGATCTTAAACAATGATTCTGACACAGACGTGTTTTAACTAATGCTTAGTAATATAATCTCCAGTGCTAGCTTAGCTGTAATTTTAAGATCTTTTAATATAAGTATAGTCATTACCAATTATGCAATCTGAAGTCATATAATCTAGAAATATTATTGAGGCAGATTCATTCTAATGGCATTTCAAACGTGTTAGGACTTTTACATAAACCTGATAGTGGATGCCGATCCTTTCTTCCTCTAGCTTCATTCCAGCTGAACTCCAACAACATTCTAATTTTTACTCTCATGTAAACTGAATAAGCATTAAGGTAAAGGCTTTCTATTATTCTCAGTCACTTAAATTGGAGCGTCCTGTATTCTGCCTTTTTTTTTAAGAGGGAGAGGTAAAATTCATGTAGTTTATTTTTTGCCTGAATTTAAATCTTACTGTACTGAGGAGGGCCAGCAGATACAGTGCGGGCAGGATTGTCCTGTGAAAAGACACAGAGTGTGCCAGATACTGCTACAGTCAGCAAGGAAAAGGAAGATTCCTGTATCCACTGTGCATTTTCAAGGTGCTGTTTCAGGAACATGGCATGAAACTAGTTCATCTCAGCACAGCTGTCAATGAAATCCAGTCCAACAAATATTGGATGTGTGTCCCTCGCAGCCATAGATTAAAAGTCATTCAAGCATCTTTGGAGGCAGTGGCTGCAATGCATACCATGCGCAGGGAAAGTGATTCACTAGACTTATCCTTTGATCCCTTCCAGCCATGCTTCAAGTCTTTTACCAGGGGGACGGAAAATGTTTCTAAAGATACATTCAAATAATGTATGACGACAGGTCTGTGACAATAAGCGTCAGACATAGCTATTTTAGACTTCTAATGCTGGTGCTAATTGGTTAGAAAAGGTGAGAAAAAGAGAACGTGTGCTAGTCATGCCACAAACCTGGAAGACCTGAAGGGCCTTTATGAGCCTGGCTTTGAAAAATACAGTTCTATATAACATGTTTTTTTTTAAAAAAATTCTCTTTTTTTAGTTGAGTGGAACAAATCCCATATTAATGATGAAGAAGCCCAAATTTCATGCATTATGCATTAATAAGGAGGCACTGTGCCCACTCCTGGGGCAGATCAGCTTGGTTTCAATTTGTGTGCTGTTCCTTGCACTTCCAGCCCATGAAATGCCACACCCGTAGCAGGGCGACAGCCTCACCTGTGCCCTCGCAGTATGCTGTGCACCTTGGGGGAGAGAAGGCTTAGAAACAAGGGACACACTGGGCTTGTTGGAGCTGCCCCATGCTTGGGTCGCTCTGTTTTGCACCCTATGGAGGGCACAAGGGAAAATGCAAAACCTTTAGCAAACAACAGAAGGCTGCAGCTATAACTGCGGAGGGACCTGTGTTACAGCGAACGCGTGGAAGGTGTGCAAAGCATCTCTGCGCTGGGGAAAAAGCCATGGAGTGACCCTGCAGGAACATGGCTACCCCTGCCAAAGGGGTCTGTCAGGCTTTGTGCCTCTCTCTGGGAGGCACCGGGAGGTTTTCTCATTTTCTCTTCCTTTGCACAGCTCCTTTGATCAGTACTCCTCTGGAAACTGTGGATGCGCTGGTAGAGGACGTCGCCAAGTTTGTCTGTGTAGTGGAGTCATACCCTGAGCCGGAGATTACGTGGACGCGCAACAGCATTCCCATCAGGTAGGAAGAAGCCCCAGCCCTCTCCAGCATCCCTGCCAAAACTGTCAGTGTTTTCGTTCACGATAAAGGAGATACCTGGAAACATCAAAATGGTTCTGTGGCAGGGAAGACGTTGAGTGGCTATAATTATACAGGAATCTGTGTTCCTTAGGGAGTGATAGGAGCACCTGGGGGGTGCTCTTGCAGATTCACACACTCGAGGTTGGAGACAGTTGGTTTCTGCTGCAAGCAATGCAAGGAGTTTGCTCTCCAGCTTCAGACAATGCAATCTGCTCTGTTCCTCAGTTTACACATTTATGAAGGAGGAGGATGCTGTATTATATTTAAAAGGAGCATTGCCAGGCTTAAAGCCTAAGTGTCTGCAACGTGCTTGGAAACTTTGTATGGAAGGGATCGTATCATGCGATTCTTGTTTGCTTCTGGTTCTGGATCTGACCATAGGAAACTGGCTTCTTAGAATAGAATCATAGAATCATTAAGGTTGGAAAAGACCTCTAAGATCATCAAGTCCAACCATCAACTAACACCACCATGACTCCTAAACTAGGCCCTGGAGTGCCACGTCTACACCTTTTTTGAACGCCTCCAGGGTAGACGACTCTACCACCTCTCTGGGGAGCCTGTTCCAATGCCTAACCACTCTTTCAGTAAAGAAATTCTTCCTGACGTCCAATCTAAACCTCCCCTGACGCAACTTGCAGCCATTTCCTCTCGTCCTATTGCTAGTTTCTTGGGAGAAGAGTCCAGCACCCGCTTCCCTACAACCTCCCTTCAGGTAGTTGTAGAGAGCGATAAGGTCTCCCCTCAGCCTCCTCTTCTCCAGACTAAACAACCCCAGTTCCCTCAGCCGTTCCTCATAAGACTTGTTTTCTAGTCCCTTCACCAGCTTCCCTGCCCTTCTCTGGACACGCTCCAGCACCTCAGTGTCCTTCTTGCACTGAGGGGCCCAAAACTGAACACAGTACTCGAGGTGCGGCCTCACCAGTGCCGAGTACAGGGGCACGATCACTTCCTTACTCCTGCTGGTCACACTATTTCTGATACAACCCAGGATGCTGTTGGCTTTCTTGGCCACCTGGGCACACTGCCGGCTCATCATCAGGCTCATCATCAGGCATCAAGGTGCTGCCGAAGAAGGCAGCCCTGGAAACATGTTATGGAAGTTGCTACCACTGCTTTAGCTCTGTTGCTGTAGACAGGCTCTTGCAAAGTAAACTGTACCTGATCTTCCAACCCTTAAATCACATTATGTCTGCCACATGGCTTGACATCAGTTTCACATTCTAGATTGCTGCTAGTGACTCCCTCTGTAAGGGAAAATTACAGAACAATCTCTGTGTAACACAGTTAAGGCCTGTTCTCCACAGGAGATGACCACTTCACCTGAAGCATGGTTCCTGCTGTTGGGGTCAAGCATCCAAAGAGCCCTTGAACCATTGGCTTAGGAGACTCCAAATAAGTCAGCAGCAGGAGGAGGTCTTACTGCTAGGAAGACCATTTTAGAATAGGAGAAAAGCATAATGCTACACATATGCATGCTGGCCTTCAGAAATCTTTTTTTCATTGCCTGCAACAGAACCTCAGCAAAACCCCAGTCGTAACCCTCTGACCCCGCCCTTGCTGCAGGATGGAGGTCTGAATTTCCACAGATGTTATTTCCAAATCAGGTCACCTTTCTCCTAATTCCTTCCCTATCAGTGACAACATGCCTGAAAATCAGAGCTAGGAAAGGAAGCCATTCATGCAGGACCATGGAGATTACATGCCTTTCTCTCCCTATGGTCTTTAAAATTTCACTCTCTCTATGTTCTAAGATCATATGAAAAACCAGATTGTTTCTCACCTCAATCCCCACTTCCAGAAGCCCAGCACACCTTTCTAAAAGCCATCTAACTCTCTCTGAGACACAGTGCCTTTTTCACAACATTGACCAAAAAGGAAAACTCTGATCAAAAAAGCTTTGCTGGTGAGGCCGGAGAGCTCAGGCACTTCGTTCCTTTACTGGGGCTTCTGGAGCAACATTGATAGCAGCAACTATTTCACTTTCCCAAAACTGTGTTGCCATTAATAGTCAGTGCTGCTGGATACAAAAGCTCAGACCAAAGACAGGGAAAGAGTTAAGCTGAAAATATTTCTGTTACTGTCCAAGAACATGGATGAAAGTATTTGAACAATGGAAAAGGATCAGATCAGTGGACTTTTTTTTTCTGACAAAAACATATATTTATGTGCCTCTGTGTGTGTATGTATCAAACTTCAAAGGGGCTAGCTATTGCAAGCAATAAATATCTGTTATTTTATTTACAAAATTTTCCTCTCTTGCCAAGGTCCCAGCACCCTGAACAGACGGCTAAGCTAACCTTCAAAACGAAACAGTATGTAAATATTCAGCTTCAATGGGAATAGTGCCAGGACAGAGGCTCTTGTCAGCACTAGTCTTCTGGAAGCTCCTTTCCTTTTGGCATCAGAACTTGTCCAAGTAGACTGGCAGGTGCCCTGTGCCAAGTGAAATGGTTACCTGCCCCGTCTCCCAGGACAGGGCTGCCCAGGGTGAGCCTTCCTCAGGGAAAGAAGGGAATGAAGCCTGCATGTCTTTTACATGACAGATGAGTACAGTGTACACTTTCTTCCCAGGGTGAAAAAAAGGAGGGAGATACAAGACTGAAAGGCGAAAGGCTGTTGAAAGGAAATATGTGCCTGTAACACCATAAATGGCACATTCAGATTACTTGGTGACTGCTGTATGATTTTTAATGGTAAAACACAAAACAGGCATCAGGTATTTGTGACAGCTTGGGAGACAACCTTCGGGTCAGATCCCTTTTGCTACCTTTCATCAGAATCAAAGGCTAATTGCATGAAAGTTCTTCCAAAAAGCATCAATAAAGGCGTGAAAATCAAACATGGCGGAATTTATGAAATGTTATGCAAATCTTGCTCTGCTGAAGTTTTACTATACTTTTCCAGTTTGCAATGAAAATCAGAGATCAGCCCTCCGCGTTCTCACCACCCTTGCTCTCACACATGTACACCCTCTCCCCCGCCCCCATGCTCACATACAGAATTAGTCTCTGCTTCGCAGACGTTGTTACAATATCCTGTACATTTGTTGCTCCAAACTCAGGGCCTTTCTTGACTTCTCTGAAGTCTCCAGCTTAAAGCCTGCTGTCATTAAACTCTAGCTATCCTTGCATCCTCTCATCTTTAGATGGCTTCTTTTCTTCAGCACATTTCTTTGCTTGTTTGTTGGTTTGGTTTTTTTTCCAAAAAATAGACGAAGCCATACCAGGATACAGATGCAAAAATGCTTGATTTTTGGTTTACGTCTGTTTTTCACAACAGTAAAAATCTTTCCATAACATTATCTGTTTAGTGAAAAAAAAATTTTTTTTAAAAATCTGAAGAAGGTTTCTTTAAAAAACTTCAGCTAGTTCCAGTTCTTATATAGGCAATCCTTCCCTTGCACTGAGTGATTATACCTAAAACAGGACCCAGCTGGACAAGATTACTTGTTCTCATGCCTGTCCTTGACCAGACAGAAACACAAACGTGATACCTACTTACTTTACCAATACCTGACTGGAGGAAGAATTGCCACCATGCTGGTGGCAGTCAGGAACCACATGGTCTAGTGAGGACCAAACTGAATCTTAAGGCCCAAATCAACATTTTCAGTGCCTTCCCTTCTCTTCGCAGGTTGAAAATAAAAAGTAAAATATATTGCCATTTGTAGTGCCGTCAGCGGTCTGCAGATACAAATACAATTTCCCCTCTCCATCCCTGGCTGTCTCCCCTCCCCTGACAACCTGTTCTGTGCCCTGCAGGCTGTTTGACACCCGATACAGCATACAGAGGAATGGGCAGCTCCTGACCATTTTGAGCGTAGAGGACAGTGATGATGGGGTGTACTGCTGCACGGCGGATAACGGGGTTGGAGCGGCTGCACAGAGCTGTGGGGCTCTCCAAGTGAAAATGCGTAAGTGGGAATGTAATTTCTTCCTGACACTATGTGACCGTGTGATTGAGAGCCTGAGAGACCCCCAGATATGGCCCCTGGGGGTCCGTGTTCAGGGCAGACCCATGTTCCTGTGGGGCTGGGTGTGGTCCCTTGAGGCAGACATGGCATATTGGATCATATCTTAACTAAAAAGCAGTTGTGATTATTCACTGTGAATAACACACGCTTGTGCTAGGATCAGAGGAACAGTTTGCATAGCAGAGGATAAAAACCAATGCTTTGAAGAATGCCCTTTGTACAAAACTTTGTAAAAGAAGCACAATTTGATAGATTAGACCTCTGTAGCAATACTGCATAAATCCTCTGTGAATTTTAAACATAAGATTTCACTAATCAGATTTATGCCTGAGGATAGCAAAAGCAAGTCAATGCCGTTCAGATGTTCTTAATAGCAGTCTTGAAAAGTCTGGAGCACTGTGGTGTAAATCTCATCATCCCATGTGGAAGGCAGAGGACTGGTTCTTGCAAAGGGCTATGTATGTGCTGAGCTTGGTGAAGCCGAATTCAAATGGCTGCAGTTACTTACACAAACACTTAAAAGGGCACGTGACATATATCCTGGCTAAAGCATCTGTTTGTAGGAAAGGATTTTTTTGCGCTAATGAGTACGACCCTTCAGGTTTGGTAATTCAGGGGTTCTCCAGCAGCCCAGTTGCCTGCAGGTGGGGGCTAGGAGGTGATGCTCTCTGAAGGTCATTTTTCTGCTAGTTCGGTATCGTGCAAGGGAGGCAAAATTTCAGATCTCCCAAAACACTGAGATGAAGATCTTTTTTACTCCCAGCTCAGAGTAAGCTAAGCCATGTTTTTCTTTGGGTAAAATGAATTTAAATTTGTTGCATATTAACTTTAAGGGAATTTTATTGGGTTTTTCTCTTTAAGGATCTTTTCTCCTTTTTATTAACATGGTTATAAATCCTTCAATTAGTGACATTAATTCATAGAATCATAGAATCATTAGGGTTGGAAAAGACCTCTAAGATCATCAAGTCCAACCATCAACCCAACAACACCATGCCTCCTAAACCAGGCCCTGGAGTGCGACGTCTACATATTTTTTGAATGCCTCCAGGGATGGTGACTCCACCACCTCTCTGGGCAGCCTGGTCCAATGTTTAACCACTCTTTTGGTAAATAAATTTTTCCTGATATCCAGTCTAAACCTCCCCTGATGCAACTTGAGGCCATTTCCTCTTATCCTATCGCTAGTTTCTTGGGAGAAGAGTCCAACACC